>JAGFPH010002365.1:112897-148245 GCA_018207615.1 Philaenus spumarius | reverse complement strand
CCGAGGGTATGGAATGAATAAGTGGACCCCCCTTCACTAAAACAAGTCTGGCTAGGCCGCTGATCAGTTGGATAGTTGTGTAGATGTTTTTTTTTTTATATATAATTATTGTTCAATATACCTAAGAAAAACAACTAGAACAAAGTTGTTAAAATTGATCCAGCTCTAGAAATAATTTGACCATGCAGCTGGACCGCTGACGTGAGTTGAGCAAATTTCCAAAATTAAGTTTGTATGCCTATGTTTTACGGTTTCTTAACCGGTGGCCTATCTTTTATGCCTATCGGTGGCTTTGAACCGGGTACTTTTTTTACGTTTTGGTCGATTTTGGGGAAACCAAGGTGGCTATAAGGTCGCGTAAAAAAACAAAATTTGCAGAATAACTTCCTACATTTATACTTGTAGAAAAAACTCCAAAAAAATACATTCTCGTAGTAAAAATCTCAAAAAACAGTTACTTCCGGTCAAAAAACGTACTTCCGATTGTTGGATTTTTTTTAAAAACAAAACCCCTTTTTTTGCCAAAAAACCCCCAAAATCAGTTATTATTATTATTACCTAAACGAGAATTTTTAGAAAGATGCGGTTTTTTGCTTATGGTGGGGTACATTAAGGGCTACAAATAAGCCAAATTTTAGCAAAATCGTTAAAGCCGTTTTTGAGAAATTTTGATTTTCTCGTTTTTTGGCCTACCGCCTCTACGCTGGAGTCGCAGGTTGCTTTCTGTTTTACTAGAGCCGACCCTTAAGGGTCTGCTGTAGTGGCGGCCATCTTGAATTTTGATCCCATAAGAGCAATGTTAAATTTCAAACCATTTATTTCGTTTACTTTTTATCATAAAATTGTTTGCAAGGTCTCATTTTAAGCACAGTCACAATACATCCGTCTTGCAATTTACATTTTTTTAAATGCTTTTGATTTGTTATATAATTGACATTTTGTAAGTACAAAGTTTGAATTTTAAGTAAAAAATTTATATTGAAAAATAATTTGCAAGCCGGATCCGAAATTTTATAAAGAATATTCAGTTTTTTTTTTCAACACTCAATTACAAAAAATAAACTTATAAAATGGTTTGAAATGAGGCAATGTCAAAGCGTTCAGCTGCAAGAAATTGCACTGTTTAGATAGGGATACAGCGAGAAGCGTATACGTTTCCGGTTGCTTTCTCGTTTACTGAAGCAGACCCTTAAGGCTCTTCTTTACCTTGAAGAAAACTCCCGAGTGTGCCGGATGATTTCAATACGAAAGGTCTGACTAAAGCCGCAAAATCGTTGAAACGTGCATTCGCAATAACGTGTTTCGGATTCTATTTATAAATTAATAATCTGGGAAACTACTTTAAGTTATAAAGAAGGCTTTTTTATAGTGTTTTTTATAGTGTATATAAAGAAGTTATTTTTTACGTGTTATCTTAAAATATGGAAATTATTGCTTAAAAGTCCCAAAAAATGCGTTAAAAATAATCGGAGTTGCCGTCGATTTCTTTCAATTATGAGATACTAGCTGGCCCGACCCGGCTTTGCACGGATAGACAAATCAACGTGATACTAATAATTAGCCCAAGTGTTTTTGTTCATTGTAAAAAAAAAAAATTCATTGTAGGCCTAACCTAAAATTATATTCAGTTTTTGATCCAAATCAGTTGTTGATCAAAATCAGCTGTTTTAAGTTTTTCATACGAACAGCTGTTTTTTGTGCCCCTGATAAAATCAAAAGAAATATTTCTTCTTCTTCCTTAAGATTGACCTTCCATAAGATTAACATTGAAACTTTGAGGGCCACTGGGGCGTAGCCCTAATGTCCTAGGCCTTCGGTAAATGGCCTAAAACCTTCCCAGGATTAACCTGTGTTACTATGCAAAATTTCAAAGCAATCGGATGGACGGTTTAGTAACGCATAAACGACAAACATACAGACAAACGGACATACATTGAATTTTATATATATATAGATAAGACAAAAGCACAAAGCCTTTAAGAACAATTTAAGATGTTTCACGACTTTTTAGGTTGAAAAACGGCGTCCGAAACACGTTAGTAGGCTACGAAGTGCTTGTTTTTGCTGTTTTACGCAAGGTATAGAAGACCCTTAACACGCAATTTTAAAACACGTTCATTTGCCAACTTCAGTCGGCCCCGCTAAGAAACGTTTTGGACATTAACGGCGAAAATATCCTTAGCGCGATAAGCCTCTAATCATACAACTATCTTTCTTTTTGGTAATTTTTGTCATAACAGTCAAGCCATTTCCCCTTCAAAATGATTGGTGTAATTTTTTCATTGCGTGATTCGGCCTGTCCAGCCTTCCCTTTATCTTGCTTCACGAAATTCTCCAACTTTATACGTGGAGGGCTATAAAAGTCTTTACGAGGAGTGAGGAGGGGCGAAGAGCGCTGTTTTAATATTTTTGTTATTTTCTTTGTTGTTTCCTTAATGGCTAGTTACTTGGCTAAGCGAGACTAATATATCATCGTTTCCGCAGACTGCTTAATAAATTGTTTTAGTTTCAAGATAGGCCTAATCTGAAAACAACTTCGAAACCCCGTTTAAATTTAAATATAATTAATTATAAAATTAATATAATTACCTAATTTATATCCGTCTTGTGACTTTGTTCGTCTTAATTTTAAGACGCGTTACGGGCCCGTGGTCCCGTTTAAATCAGTGGAAATTTTATAATTTTCTACTTTCATTTCCGAATATCGGACATTAAGAATAATAAATACAACTTGTATTTAAAATTTGAGAAAAGTTCCTGACATTATGCAATAAGTTGAATGATTTTTCGCAATAAATCTTGGCAAAAAGTAGATTTTAAGCGTTAATGACGTCTATTAAAACATACAATGTCTAATCTATCATGACCAATATAAACCCTAATGGTTTCATTTATTTATTAAACAAATCACATACATTTATAAAACGTAAAAAACATTCTTACAAGGCTTTTTACACTATTAATGTGGCAAATCATTAGGCCCAGAGGAGGAAAACAAAAACTGAAACATTTTTCGAAAGTGGTAGAGGGAAATGTTGTTACATTTTATCGAGATTTTCTTTGATATGAATACTATCTAATTTTTCAAATCTTTAGTTAGGACGATTCATTTTCACATACAAAAAGGGAGAGAAATGGGCTCTGTTTGATTTTATATCAAGAAAGAGCGTTTAAATCAAATATAATCAAGGCAATTTAGCCTACTGGTACAATATGTACGGAATCTATACTTTGTCCTGGCAGACTTGACAGAATCAACGCAGTGCAACAACTACTTAAGGTACAAATACCAAAATTTAAAGGTATAATCTTAAGGGGCCGTAGAAAGCATTTTGAAAAAAATTTATTTTAGTAAAAATTCGGAGGTTCACTCCCAAAAAAAAACAACTAATTCCGATCAAAAGCTTAGCAACACAAGTTTGTTTACATTCATTAATATAGCGACCAACTTAACAAATTTAGAATCAGTTTATTTTTCTTCATAACAAACAGCTTTTTACTTTCTCACTATACCATAGTAGCCCAGTCGGTATAGGTTACAACTACCAGTAATTTACAATACGGCTGATTTTTTTTATAAGTACTGTACCTTAAAGTATGTAGATTAACATAAAAAAAAGTTTACCCGTCTATCAAATTCCCAAAGTCGAAAAAAAAATCGATTATCATTTTTTTTCGATTATCCTTAATATTTCGAGCTGGGATGAAGATAGATAAAAATAAAAAATACCACCGTGTAGGGGAGGTATTTTCAACAAAAAAGGTCACATGTATTTATTTCGTCCGAGCAATGGTTTGTCTAGCAAAAATTCGATAATGCAGGTATGTATTTTGCAGCAGTGGAAATCACTAAAAGGGAACATGTTATTCATATATGAAGCTTTGGCTCATTCTAAATTGGCCGAATTTTAATATATCGAATTGAAACTTGACATAGGAGTTAAAATATATATTTTAAATATTTATGCAGAGTCTCAGCTTGTTATCTTGAAAATGACCCGATCTAGGAGTCGATTTCGATTATCAATTTTAGGAGTACCGGACCCACCAATTCATTTTAAACAGCTCCAGTTTAGAAACTTTTTAAAATATCAACCTGAAAGTTTTTTACAAGTTAAATATATAGATTCAAACAAGATCAAGGAGTATAAACCTTTTTTATTATTTACTTTTCAAAGCACAAGTAACTTAAAAAAGTATAATTTTGGACCTTTTTAGATTTTTTATCAAAACGCTTGAGTTAATCGGCTGTAGATTAGTCAATTTTTAAATATAGTTTTTAAAATAAGTATAGCAAAAAACAATTGTGTTTTTAACTTATGTACCAATTTTTAAATCGATATGTTCAAAAATGTCGAAAATGGAGTCGTTGAATCGAAAGGTGTTATAGTTAAAACGAGATAGGTAAAACAGAAGACTATTTTCAAGCGCCTCGTTTTTAAAAATAGCATGACAAAAATCGTTCATACTTACTAAGAATATTTATACTGGTGTACTCAACTTGTAAAACAAATTTGATGTTGATATTCCAAAAATTGACAAAACTGGAGCTGTTTAAAATGAATTGGTGGGTCCGGTACTCCTAAAATTGATAATCGAAATCGACTCCTAGATCGGGTCATTTTCAAGATAACAAGCTGAGACTCTGCATAAATGTTTAAAATATATATATTAACTCCTATACCAAGTTTCAATTCAATATATTAAAATTCGGCCAATTTAGAATGAGCCAAAGCTTCATATATGAATAACATGTTCCCTTTTAGTGATTTCCACTGCTGCAAAATACATAACTGCATTATCGAATTTTTTCCAGACCAACCATTGCTCGGACGAAATAAATACATAATATGTCCTTTTTTGTTGAAAAATACCTCCCCTATACGGTGGTATTTTTTATTTTTCTCTATCTTCATCCCAGCTCGAAATATTAAGGATAATCGAAAGAAAAAAATGATAATCAATTTTTTTTCGACTTTAGGAAATCGATAGACTGGTAAACTTTTTTTATGTTAATCTACATACTTTAATGTACTTATAAAAAAACATCAGCCGTATTGTAAATTACTGGAACTTTTGGTCTAAATTTACCCCTACCGACTGGCCTATAGTATAGAGAAAGTATAGTGATCGCAAAAAAATCTATGTTGAGATGTTTGTGGAAATATCCGTTTTGGGACCACCTGGGTCCAAAAAAGTGTTTTTTACAAAATGTCTGTCTGTATGTATGTCGGTCTGTCTGTATGTCTGTCTGTCTGTATGTATGTATGTATATCTGTCTGTATGTCTGTCTGTCTGTATGTATGTCTGTATGTCTGTCTTTATGTCTGTGTGTCTGTCTGTATGTATGTCTGTATGCCTACCTGTATGTCTGTCTGTATGTCTGTCTGTATGTATGTATACAAAGCTAAAGAGAAAACTATTCGAACGATTTCGAAGAAATTTGCACCAAACATGTCAATTAGGCCTGTAGAGATGCACGAAAAAAGGTTTTGAAAAAACAACCCTCTTTTGGCCAAAACACCCCAAAAAATCAGTTATTATTTTTTTATAAAAAACCGCTCTAACGATTTTGATAAAATTTGCCTTATTTGTAGCCCTTAATGTTTCCTACCATATGCAAAAAACCGCAAATTTCAAAAAATTATCGTTTAGCTAATAATAATATCATATTTTCGGGAGATTTTGGCCGAAAAGGGGTTGTTTTTCAAAATTTGTCAAAACCTTTTTTCGTGCGTCTATATATAGGCCTAATTGACAAGTTTGGTACAAATTTGTTTGAAATCGATTGAATAGTTCCCTCTTTAGCTAGTAATAATAATTTTTATTACTTACTCTCCTAGTTTAATGTACTATCCCCTTTCCTACTTTAATACAATTAAGAAGTCACAATCGGGGTTACTACGGGAGTTGGCTTGCGAAGCACGCAATGCATCTTGTATTGAAAATACTGCCAATATAGGGGTTGGCGTGCGAAGCACGCAATGCATTTTGTATTGAAAATACTCCCAATACGGGGGTTGGCGTGCGAAGCATTGCCTTGTCCACTAGTATAATATGTGTAAAACTTAGACCTAAACATAGTTATGCAGTTAATTCCCTTTATCACTAATCTTGATTAATTAATTATACAATATTTAGACACTCGCCTGTTTATCAATACTTCCGGTTATTTATCTGTGGCTTACTTTTCCGGACGTTCACAGATTGACGTTACAAGCACACTCGGCAAAGAAAAAAATAATCTATTTTGTTAGTGGCATGAACAAATTTAATGTAGGCTATGGTACATAATATACAAAACTAAAACGTAATTTAGTTTTTGAGCAATTATACAAAACCAAACCCATATTAACAGAAAATTATTTATAATTAATTCATCCGATTCTAATGAAACCATAAACTTCGTAAATAAAGTAGATTTATTTATACGTATTTTAAACGGTCTTGTAATGTTAGACTCTACTATAAACTGAATATTATAATTAATTATAAAGCATTAACATACTCAGTAGAAAACTAAATATTGAACGAAAACGAACTCACTGGCCTGTATGTGGTATCCCTGTATATATCCAGTATAAAGAGTGGCGTAAATGAATGCAAGTAAAATAAAAATATACAAATAAAACAATAATAAGACATGTCCTAGCCTATTTTTCGTGTGAACATCAAAATAATCAGGAAGTAATTCTTCAATATTGAATTGTCGAAATAATTTTTAGCTAATTAGTAGATTTTTAATTTGTTACTAATTCTAAATAATTACTAATTTGATTTTATTTCAACTAAACAATGTTATGGAATTGTTGAATAAAAAAGTGTTTTCGTATGTAATGCACAGAGATACCTAGTTTCGCTTGGCTGAACCTGATAGTTCACAAACGTATAAGGAAAACGCAGTACTGTTGTATTTCTAATCAAACAAAAAATAACTGAACCCTTTAAAAACAGATAAATAAAGAGAGAACAAATTCAAAACAAACTTTTAAAGATTTAATTTACAGTTAAATGATAGTAATCTTATGCTACATATATTTATTTGTATTTTTAGTATAACTATATATCAGACAACAGTTTATTTAGTATAAAAATAATGAAATGATTTTGAAATGCATGTTGTACAAGGGAATTGTAAAACATTATTATTTTTTTCTAATATTTTCTGAAGTTGTTCTTGTCATTAAACTATATTATTATAATGCAAATAACAGGTGTTTAATTAAACAACAACCAAAATACATCACAAGAACTTTATTTAAAATATGTTAATGTGTCTCAAGACTATTATTCAAAATCAAAACATAGGTTTAAAAAGGTCTTACCTTACAAACATAAAATAACATAATATAAAATGTATAACTAAAATATTTTGGAACTACTGTAAGGAGGTATAGTAATCAAATTTAAACTTTAACTGTGCTTATGAGAAAGAAAACACAGTTTGTGACAAAAAATGTTTGGTGAGGTATATGTGATATTTACAAGAGGTATGTGATAGTTACAGTTACAAAGGTACAACTAACTTATTAATATTATGGTTCTAAACTTATATATAGGTGTGGTCTAATGATATGTAACGATTAATGAGAAAACATGCAGTATGATGATATTGATTTAAAAAATAAAAATCTTTCTTTTCCTTGTGAATGGAACTATAGTGGTTTTGCTGGAATTGGCGTAGAGGCCTTCCCTTGCGCACCATGTTTTAACACGACTCAGATCTCTGTTTATGATATCCGAGAAAGTGTCATCATTTTTACCAATAACCAAGGTAGCTATGTCATCCTCATAGCCTTGGATGTATGTTCCTGACTGGCTAATTTCTGTAAGGAGACCATCAACCACCAAGCTCCACAGCAGAGGTTAAAGAACTCCTCCCTGTGAGAACCCTCTTGTGGCCGTGACCTCAATCGATTCACCAAGTAGGGAGCACCTGCTTCGTAGCATGGAGTGCACCCACATTGTTACGGCCGGGTCCACATCTCACTCTTGCAGTTTTCGCTCTATTGAATCAAATGATGTATTGTCAAACGCGCCTTCTATGTCCAAGAAAGCACACAGGGCTATTTCCTTCCTTACCAGGATATCCTCGATTTTGCCCACCAGAAAATGTAGAGCAGATTCACAGGATTTTCCCGGTTGGTACTGGTATTGGTTTCGATGAAGAGGTACCTCGGAGAGCACCCCTTTTCTTATGTACCTTTCCACCAGCCTTTCCACCGTTTTCAAGAGAAACGAGGATAAGCTAGTGGATTGATAAGCTTTGGCATAAGAATAATTTGCTCTGCAGCGCTTAGGAATTAATGTTACTCTGCTGGCCCTCCATGCCTGTGGAATGTAGCTATAGGCTACACTGGCTCTAGATAGCTTGCAGATCCATTGGATCAGGAAATCTGGTCCTTCCTGTAATAATTCCGGATAGATTCTGTCTCTGCCAGGAATTTGTTGTCTCTGAATTTGTTTATTGCCCATTTAAGTTTAGAAATTATGACAATGCTTCTGGCCAGTTTCCAGTCAGCCCGGGATGCCCTCGGCCAAGAGCTATCCCCAGCTTGACTTCAACTACTGTCTTCAGTGTCACTATTTATGCATCCAGAGAAGTGAGTTTCAAGTATTACCTTGAGCGCTCTTCCGCTGTTTTAGTGTAACCTCCTGTCAGCTTCCGCAAGGTGCCCACAGGGTTATGAGGTTTTGAAGCCATTACTTGTTCTTGTTGCAATCTAGCTGCCTCCTTTTGGCTATTCACTTTTTGGTGAATGCTTTCCAGGAATCAAGTTTGGCTTGCCTAATACCTTTGCTGTATGATGTGAGATCTAGGTGGTACTCCCTCCAAATACCGCTCCACTTGGAGGCATTAAACAGCCTTCTTAATTGTTTCCTTCTGTGACCAAGGTCCGGAGACCACCATCCGTTTATTGGATCTACCAGTTTTAGATCGAAGAAGGCAGTTATATAGGTAGCAGTCCATTATGGCCTCCTGAAGCGAGGAGGCCACTCAATCCACATCTGGAAAGGTTGCAATAGCCCCCATCTTGGAGCCGAGTACCGCCGAATAGGACCCCCAGTCGGTCGCCCTTGGATCCCTAAATAGGGATTTTGTGTTGTATGTTCCTAGTTGAAACATTATGTACTTGTGATCTGACAGGGAGGCCTGTGTTGACACATGCCAGTCCCTAATCAGATGTGCTGTATTTTCTGTACAAAAGGTAATGTCTATGTCCTCGCTCCTGATTTTATTGGAGAAGGTCGGTGCATCGCCTACATTAACAATTTGTAAGTTATTAGACAAGAGAAAATTTAGTAATGACTCATCCCTTGTATTGGTGTCGGGGCTGCCCCATCCTAGATGGTGATGCGCATTGGCATCGCACACCACCAGAAGCTGCTGCCTTCTGACGGATGAAGCCTGCACCAGAAGTTCCAGGTCTCTAGATGGAGGAAGTGTGATGGCATCACATGGCAGTTAAGCGGAGCTCAAAATTAGGCCCTGACTGTCCTTCCCATTCTGCCAGTGTATTATCACTGTAGGTGATGTCTCTGGAACAAAAATCAACTAAAGGCAAGCATTGTACTCCTGACCTTACAAGAATGCAGGTTCGGTTGTTGGTAATTGAGTTGCAAAAAATAAGCTTACCTTCAGTATCTCCCAGTCCTGCGATCCAACCTCGGTGGAGCCAAGGCTCTTGGATCAGCATCAGGTCGATGAATTTTTGCATGAATGTGTGGCAGAAGGAGGCCGAAGCCGCCTTACTGTGATAAAGGTTTTTTTGCAGGACCCTCAGACAGAAATTTTTTTGAAATTTTCACTTCTAAAATCCCTAGTTTACGCATCTTTAGTGAGTTGAAGGGTGGAAATAATATGCTTACTTTTATAAGAAAAGTACACATGTATTTTTAAATATTTTTGTACTTGTATGTGTAGCAATTAAAACTGGAATGTATTTAATTCAATAAGTTGACTATGAGTCAGGTTAAAAATGGAAAGTGTTTTATAAGTTGCAGAACCTGTTTGTATTTTTTTTAAAACCTTATTTATTTCAGTTGATGTTTGGGAGTACAAAGGCACCCCCAATACATCACACATTTTATAGACACAAAAATGTTAGAGATACATAGTATTTTAAGCAAAAATTTTGCAAAATGTCAAAATTTAGTCAATAGCCTTTATTAGAAGTTTAAATCCTCGGTAAAAACTGTAAATCTAAACACATTTTATATCAAGAAATGTCTTTTCTTATACAAAAACAATTAAACACAAGCAAGCTTATCACGATAACACAACACAGATGCTTGTTAGTGAATTATTCTAACGACACTCAAAAGTCACAAAACTAAACAACATCACAATTTCAACGTCGAAGCGACCTGCCAGTTTTTAGTTTTTGACAGTTCGCGAGAGGTAGCATGCGCGCACGAGCAAAGGCGCTGTCACACTGAGTACAGTCAATGTAAGCAGACAACCTGCTAATTCGCAGTGTGGCCTGTGTTCAGATACCTACGTTTAAATATTTTTCTATTTCAGGGCCTTTTGACCTTGTATTTGTGACGACGACGCGTTTGTCAGAGTACAGCGGATGCATTACGTATTGTGCTCTCATTTGGAATATTTATTTTATTAATTAAGTAATCGTGAAATTAAATGAGTTATTTGATAAGTAAGTATTAATCCTTAAATGTGGTCCAAATTATATCATGTTTGGTTTTATTTTGATTACAATAATTTCATCAATATGCTAAACTTTTTCATGCCGTAATAATATAAAAGTTTAAGTATCGTTGGATTTTAAACTTTTCGGCCGCCTGGGCTAATTCATCGGTCTCTTATTTGTAGTCGTTGGCAGCGCTCGCCGAACATCAAAAGCGAGTCGCGAGGCTGGCAAAAGGGTGTCTGGTGCTCCGAAGCAGTCCCATTTCGATTCCGAGCTGAGGGACAATGTGGGAGACTTTACTGTAGTTGGTTCACATAATCGCAACGCACTGTAGTGTGGGGATATCTTGAGGGTTTTTCAATTTGCGATTGGCGGATGTAAAATTCTGAACCGAGTGTTGAATGAGTGTGATTGAGGGAGTGGATGGTCCAGTGCAACGTTAAAACAACACGTAAAAAAAAGCAAGAAATAGTAGTACCGGAACGGCATTCCGGTGCGTACTGGAACCAGTAAACCCCTGCTCTCAGCATTGTCTCTTCCTGACAACAAGACAAGGGAGACTTAACACAGTCCTACATGCGCCTTATATCCTGCTGCCTTGATGGCTGCAAGAGAAGAGTCGTCAACCAGGAAAACAAAGGTGCATACTTTGGTGTCCTCCATTGTCGCCAAGGTTTTTCAATCTTTGACCCTGAAGCTCGGGTTTTGTTTGTCGAGCATATGCTGGATTCTTTCTGGAGTCTCTTCCAGCTTAACAGGTGCTCTGAGGAACACCTTGGTAGCCCGCAGGATATTCTTTCGATCACCAATGATTAGCTTGACATTCTCGCCCAGAGGTCTTATGCTGGATATGACTTTCGTCAACCAGAGTTTGGTGTGAGAATTGGAGCAATAGATGATGAGTGCTCCTTTTTCCATATACAAGCCTGAGAAAACTGGGTATGAGCCATCCTCCAGACACTCGAACTTGTCCATAATGGCATTTTCTAATGTTGTGCCCTGCTCCTCGAAGAAATTTTCTTTGGGGAATCATTTAGGCACAACTGCCATTTTGATAGAGGAGAGAGCTTCCTTAAACAAAGATTCGAGTTGTGCCGATGTCGATGCACCATGCTCACCAGATTTTTTGGGTCTCTTTCTCTATGTTTCTGTGGAAGGGGGAGTTGGAGCTTCAGCTCTGCAGAGCTTCTGGCCCTCTTCCATGAGTGCGGGAACATTGGCAGCTGTCGAGGCAACACCTTTGTTCTTCCGTTTGTCAAATTTTTTGGGGTCATACTCCCGGCTGTATTTGGTCTTGAGAGCACGCCTCATGTCTCCTTTGGACATCCTAGGCTACCTCTGTTCCACATTGAGCGAGACCAACTGCTGCTGCCGTCAGCTCGCCTGCAAAACCTGGGGTGTCAGGATTTTTCAGGAGTTCTTCGTCCAGCTGAGAGCCCGACTCAACCTCCCACTTACTAGGATCTACCTCCATGTCGACAGATCTAGAACCCTGCTCGATGGCTGGTTCTAGTCTGTCGACAAAATATGCAGATTCAGATGCTTCTTAGTTTTAGACAAAGTAAGCGTGCTCTGAGGCCGCTACCTGTTCTGAGTGACCGGCTGAGTTTCCAGCTGGTGGCTGGTTCTTTGCCGTATTTTTTTTTTTTTTTTTATTCGGATCCATATGGTTCTCACAAGTAATGCAGGGTAATAAAAAGGTTCTCCGCACAGAGCCCGCATGCACGGTAAGGCTAAGTTTCCCTGAGAGGTCGCCTGGAATCTCAGGCATCCCGTTTAATGCACCATTACCCTGGTACCATTCATCCTATCAGCTCGGGTTAAAAACCTTCGGATTCGGGATTTTATTTCAGGGTTTACTCCCTTAGATCCGTTGAATTCAGCCTAGACCTTAGTCCAGCGCAGGGTCACCTCGTGCAGGATGCAACTCTTCATTGCATAGGCCCAACTCTTCAGTCGAGTGAGCCAACTCCAACGGTCTTGAGTGTAGATATACCCCTGAGGGCAAGGAAATGAGTGTCAATAATTCCCTTGTGACACTCACTTCCTCAACCTCTTGACAACCAAGCTAAATAATTTGATCCCGCCGCAGCGGCCAATAGAACACTTTTACTTTTATAACGAATCTTAAAAAAAACATTTGTAAAAAAAGTAAAATAAATTTAATGTAATCTAAGTTATTATGACGTTACAAAAATTAAATAGTAAGAAACCCTTAAATTAATTTAGAGAAACTATACTTATAAAATAAGATAACACCAATTCTCTAGTTGTAATAAAAAGAATCTAAATACACAACTAAAGATGGACGGCAAATGGGATCAAGCCTACGTGCGACAAACTCCTAAATCGGGCCTTGTTATAAATATTTACAAAAAATCATTATCAAATCAATTATGTTAACTGAAACGTTTGGCTTTATTCTATTGAGTAGAAACTACCACTAATAAAAATGTTTCCTTTTCAGAAATTAAGATCTGTATTGTTTTTAAATTTATTGAAACATTTTAACTGTTGCACAATAATTTAATCGTTTCACAATAACGCTATTAAAAATTGTCTTACGTAATTAACTACATACAGCATATAAAATAATGTTTAACTTGTTTAGGAAAATCACTCGACGAAGCAAAATATCATCAGAAAAAAATAGACCGACAGTTTTGTTTCAGAAATGTTTTTAACTGTAAAAAAAATAAAACAATGAGAGCAAGAAAACTAAAATCACAAATCAAGACTGAAAACTTAATCGAGAATACACTTACAGAGGGCCAAACTAGTGTCCTTCCATTACTGGTGAAGAATCTGAAATTTCATGCAAATGCTGCGAGAAGGTTTTCATGCAAGGGTTAGCAATCTATAAAGCAAAGCAATGGTAAAGATCTGAGGTTAGTAAAGCATCCAACAAAAATAACTTTTATGTTTACATCACTAGTGTGGCAGATTTAACTTATTACATTCCCTACTAAATTTTTTACTTTAATAAAAAATCACTTCAGAACATTCTCTCCTGATTAACTTGACGTGGTCATGTTTAATATTATTTTGTTTCTGAAGAGAATATATTTTTTATGTTGTATAAAGTTCATAATTTATTAAAAGTAGTTTACCTGTAGGCTATAAGTGATTCGAGATGAATACTTAAGTTATAAGATGTTAAATTAATAACAACAAAATGTTAAGTGAAACTGGTAAGAACAAGATAAGTCAAGCAATAAATTACTGACACAAAGCAGTTAAGAAACTCAAATTGTTGTACGCAGAAGTTAGCAGATGACAGACAGTTGCAGTCCCTAAGCATGGCGCATTTACACTTCGTTAAGCCCTAGGCCAAAGTTTTTGGAAGCACCTTGTCCTCGCTAAGGCATCTTCTATCAGCCTTTACTCCTTTACCCCTTTATTTTGAATACTCAAATCCGATTCAACAAATAAAAAGTGAAAACATCTTATTTTTTATAACGAAACTCAAATTTTCCCATTTTCGGTCCACCACATCAAAAAATTCCATCCTGTTTCCCCATGAATAAATTCATCCAATAGCAGAAACATTATTTATGTATTAAAATACAAATAATATCTCGATTTTCGATCTACGCCCCTTCAAGTTTAAGCCCTACTAGGCCATGGCCACTTCTGTTCTAGCCTTTCTCCTCTAAGAATAAAGTCTATTTTATATTATTCAAGTATAAAGTTATTTAAATAAAAATAAAATATTTCTAGACTGATCGGCTCTATAGGCTAATACTTTTTAGTTTGTAAAATTTAAAATGTATTTTTAAACGAACTAAATTAAGTTTTGATCACTTAAATATAATACTATTATTCTAATGCCCAATTCCTAGCTTAAAATTTGTAATATCATTTAATCGATATTGGCAGGAAAAATCTTGGAAAAGAAATTGGTATATTTTTATCTACACGGTTGTTAAAAGGTATCCAGAGCCACTAAGTTTATATAGAGTGGAATAGTACTTTTTGCAAAGACCGTCATTCAAAAGATGTTTTGTCCAAAATAAAAATATAATGACATTAAAATATTATGAGTCACAAAGTCCACACATAATTAATATTCTTGCATGCACTACATTAAAGTTGATTTTTAAAGCCAAGTAAATAGGGACCTAACTGAAAACCTTTTCAAAGTACTTCTGGTCCAATGCAGGAACTTCCACATTTGGGTAACAAAAATGTACTAAAAAATGGGAAATTATTTAATAAAATTGATAAAAAAGATCTCTAAATAATAAGTGAAACAAAAATACAATAAATTTCACAGTGTTAAGCTTATAAAATTTACTAATCTTGCTTGCCTACTACTGAGACTTGTCATGCTTATATTTCTTGCCAAAAGTATTCAGACAAGAAAGTGTGATATTCATTTCAAACAAGTGCATGTTTGTGAATACATCGCAAGTCAGTTGATGCTTACAGTTATGTTCATGCAGTAGTTGTGTCTTTAGTTAATTAGCTGTGATATAAATTTCTAGAGCTGAATAAAACATTATTACAATAAAATATTGAATTTGTTTTAAAATAAATGACCCTTATGAAATTTTTTCACCTGACATATTGTCCACCTACAGTTTGTCCAAACAGCTGTGCGCTCTGAACCATAAAATCGAAGAAAAATCAACCCTTGCTCCCCCACGCGCAGACACTCACACTGCCTACCTGCTTAATGGTTCTTCTATGAATCACCAACCAGCCCTAGTGTTACAAAATCACATTTTTCTAACTTTTAACTTTACTTAATTTTTACTCTAAACTCTAAATATTATTCCTTGCAAAATGAATCCAAACATGGTGCAATTGTGACAACTCTAAGCGGTTTTACGGTCAGTAGGTTACAAAATCATAAATTTGACTACTTAAAAATGGATATTGACATTTTATTTGAATTAGCACGATCACAATAACATACATAATTACAGAAATTCTAGTAGTGATTTCAAACGTATGCAAAAAAAACAAATAAAATAAATCAGAGTCAATGTAACAAGGAACGTATACTAAGAGTAAAAAATTACCACAAGCATATTTGCACAGCCATCCAATGTTAGCTAAAGAACTATTTTTATAAAAATGTAAGTTACTATGCCAATACGGAAGTTAATTTAAAATGAAGCTAAATGTATTTCCGAACAAGACAGTTGTAAACAAAAATGACAAAAACGATAGCCTTGACTATTGGAAAATTTAAATAGAGATGAAAGACGCAAAGAGGAAATTTTAGGAAATGTAATTATTTTTATTTTACTCTTAGTATATATACTCCTCTTAGGGGGAGCGAGGGTCGATTTTACTTCGATTTTATGATTCAGACTGCACGGCTGTTTGGACAAACTATAGTAATTAAAAAAAACTAACTTACATATTGGTTACAAGATAAAGCTGAATCTCTTGCTCCAGAATTGTAGCTTCCTGGGTCTGGAATCAAATGAAATTAAACTTGAAGATTTTTTTTAACTAAAATATTAAGGATTTTTTAGTAGAGAGTTTTATTTTTTTTAATATATTGATTAAAACATTTTAAATATTGTTTGAAGAAGATACTTAATCATATTTATAAAAATTCTGTTTAATGGACTAAAAATTATAAACAATTTGATTTAACCTTCCAGACCTTTTACTATATTTTGTATTTTGAAAACCAAATATAGTACATAAAACATGCAATGTACAGTCAACTCCCGATTAAACGGGATCGGTTTATACGGGTTGCGGCTCAACCGGGATCGTCAACCGGGTTGAGAGACCAGAGAGGTGGTGGGCAAGAAGTGAAAAAATGAGGGTGACAGGAGGGCGGGCGGCCTTGTAGCAAACGAATAACGACTAACACGAAACTGATGCTACTGCAATCACGAGTAGCATCTATTCACGTTTTGTTAGAAAATAGAGTAGCAGAAAATAGAGTTATAATCTGCTACTATAGATTAGCAGTTACTAAGTAGCAGCAGTGGCGGCTGGTGAATTATTACCTTGGGGGTTCAAATCTATAGGGGGGGGGGGTCCTGCAAATTTCTGAACATGCAATGAGATAAATCGGGTTACACTTTTCATGATAGATTAAAGTACCATATACATATTAATTATTATAAATGGAAAATTGAGAACAATGTTGTCTTACATAGTAGCCTTTACTTTATTCATTAGTTTAATTAAGGTTTTAGTTCATAAAGTGACTCATAAATTAAATAATGAAGTAACACTTAAATAATAATAATGAAGTGACCTGTACACTTTAATAGCACACTTTTCCCAAGAGGTAAAGAAGAAAAGTTACCCTTAGCAAAGATGTAACGATGTTCATTCTCCTTAACACAACGCTAATAACAACACTGAACTGCAATAATATTATTTATCAATAATAAAAATATGCCCACACTAACACAAACTTAATCCATGAACTTCATAGAATGCATAACTGACATAACCTATAAATCAAAGAAGTAAACAAACCAACTACAAACACCATAACAAAGTTAGTTGTGAACTGCAGCTTCGGCTATCTTCGGAAGGAGTCGGGAGTCGCTGCATTTAGCGTGCAGCGAAAAGCTATGCTAGAAACGCTATTCCTCCGCTGTTCCACTGTACCTCTCGCCTAGGCCAGGAGGTTCATTCTTTGGATTGAACCAGGCAGCTGAAAACGATGTAGTAGAGCTGCGCGTTGTAACTCTCTGTCGTCTTTTTAACAATTTTTCACACTATATTGTTAGATTTATGAAACCAAGAACTAAATATTTATAGTTGTCAAAATATTATTTTATTAACGCAATTTGCTTGGGGGTTCACTGAACCAGTGAACCTAAGCACGAGCTGCCACTGAGTAGCAGTTATGTTATTGACGAACATCCCTAGCCGAAAGTGACACACGGCACAGCTCTGAGTTACGTCGAAGGCCTTCTTGACTATTTAGACAGTCAAGGTGATGCATTATTATGTGACAAGCTCGTGTTACAAAAAATAAGATCCACAATTTTGAAAAAGGAAGCAAACACGAAAAACAAAAAACCTTGACGGACTATTTTACTCGTTGTTGAACATTCTGGACTATTGTAATCGTGTTTGAACATTGTAAATAATCTGAACTACTATTTCAATCTAAATAATGCTGTGTTTGTAGTTTTTTATACGTTTTAGGAGTGATTAAAGGTACAGTATAACCATTATGTTTCTAATTCTTGCATAATACCTTGTATTTGGGCCCTATTCTATAACGAATTGCTTTAACCGGGATTTCACATTATCCGTGATGGTCTTGCCGGTAATTATCCCGGATAATCGGGAGTTGACTGTATTATCTTATTTGTAGTGAATTTCTTTGCCTTTGTTGTTAAATCCTATATTAATCTCAGTCCGCATATACATTGAGAAAATCTTACACAAGTTACAACCATGTTCATTTAGATTACAAGACATGTTTTTAAAGTCAGTACCATTTTTGAAAATGGCTGCTGCAGCACTGCAGTTCTGCACATTTGTGTCGAGTACCTAAATCTGTTGGCTAGACACAGACGATGTTACAGAAGCATTGGTCCGTGATTACGTTTGTCCCTATAATTGAAATTTCCACTGAAACATAGGTGCTCACACAGGAATCCAAACGGCAACCACCTAAGAAAGTGAAATTTAAGCAAATAATTACAACCAGGACAATTATGTACTCTGTGTTTAGGAACAGACACAGTGTGGTTGTGGATTTTTGAATCAGGATGACACAATAAATACTGAGGCAACTAACGAGACCTTAACTAAACTGTGTCATACAACACAAAACAAAAGATATGACAGATTCAGTAAGGAGACATGTACATGTATATCCTTGATTCAGCACAACAGACTATAAGCACCACGACGATTATGATGATGACATTAAAGCAGCTGTGCTGCAGTATTTGACAAATCAGACGGCAGATTTCTGAGGAGGGATTCGGAAGCTGGTTGTACATTTATGGTAAATGCATGTTGTTGATAGTTAAGTTAAAAAGTAGAAAGGTTTTCATGCAAAGACATTTAAAAAATAACACTTGTGTTTTTTATATCAAAATGTTACTTACTAAAAAACTTGTTTTTTAAATTGTGAACTCCCACAGTATGTTTTGAAATAATGTGTGAGTATCTGTCACAAGTTCTAGTACTACACACCATGGACGTCATCAGCAGTTTTTTATTGGGGGGGAACACATTCCGGGGGGTTAGTTGAAAGTTGGGTCCGGGAATGTTGAAAATATTACTTCTCAAAACATTGTTTTATATAAATGTTTATATACAGGCATATTATTACAATACAATGGCAGAATGTAAATAAACGGACATAGCAGTGAAAGGATTAAAGTATCAATATTACTTTGTACTATTTTAAATAAAAATTAATTGTAACTGAAAATAATTGGTTCCTAATGCCTGTTTTCAACTTAGAAGTACAGTATAAAAGTATACAAAACATGTAAAACATAATTTTGTATTCGATAAATACTGTACATTAGATAGGGCACATGGCGCAAAAACAACCGCACACAAAACTTGTCCTTATGTAAGTCTATCGTTGGTGGGCCGGGGAAATTGCCCCTCCATTACATCTATCCCCACCCCTCCTAAGCCAGCCACCTGATCAGTAGTCAGTTCTTGCACAAACCTTGTGTAGTGTAGCGGTCGTTTATAGGTCACACGCCTAAATCTGTTATATAATTATTTTTTTATTTAGTTTATATAATTTTATAATTTAAGGTTATTTTCAATAAAAATAGATGTAAAAGATTAAGAAAGTTGTTACAAAGTGTAGAGAAAGTGTTAGACTAATCTCGGGCTGATAATGAAAGAAGAGAAAGACTTCGTAGTTTGTTGTTTGATAATGATAATCTACACAACAATGATCACGTACAAGAAGATACGATTAAAAAGGAGGGATCTGATCAATCAGAAGATGAAGCCTAATAATCATGATAGCGATTCAGAAGTGCCTTCTGAAGCAATCAATGAAAGGTTTATGCCAGATGAAATCACAGACTTGGAAGAAAATATGAACTAGGTAGATAATAGGGAATTCCTAGAAGGTGAACAATCGAACAATTCAAATGCCACAAAGTCTACTCAAAACAAAACTAGGGATATTCCTGAAAATTACATTCTTGGAAAAGATGGGGAAACGAAATGGTGTCCTCACATGAAAGATGTATCCGCCGTCATAACATAATCCGAACTGAAAGGGTTGGACTCCAAGTTTTTACTACATTTTACTTGATTTAAGTCTAATTAACGATGTTTAAATTATATATTTGATTTCTAAATACATTATTATTAATTTGTAACTAGAGTTTTAAATAAAAATGCCTGCAAATTTTCTTTTAAATAGAGTTAAATAGACAAAAAAAAGGGCGGTTATTTTTAGGCCACACGCCTCTAAGTGCAAAAACTTTAGCGCACCCTATCTAGGGTTAAAAATAAATATTGTATAATACTTCTTTCTTATATACCCGGAGGTCACTTCATTGAAAGCCAGTCAGCGTTTCAAAATCATGAATCCGATCAAAAGTTAGTAAAACTTTTGATTGATATGGGTTTATATCTTTATCAAACCATTACCAATTTTTATTCAAAGGCACTTCTACTAATATTTTAAAATCTATATTTAAATTATTTTTAACAAAAAATTTGAATATTTAATATTTATCATTGTATAACCTGAATATTTATAGTTACTTTTTATTATCATACCCGGTTTACGTGGATTTCCAACAATCTGGACTAGGTCTAACGTCAACAGGATTTCTGTACAATGAAAACTATTTATTTCTTTTACCCATCATCATCTGATCCTCTGCTTCTGAGGTTTTCCGAGTAGCAGTGAAGCAGTTCCAGTTCTCTGAGTAACAGGTCCAGTTCTCACAGTAGCAGTGAAGTTTTTCACACCATGAAGTGAATCCATGATTCTGTGTGCCAATCTAAGACCATAACTACTTGAAAAGAAAATTTTATAGATAAATACAAACAAAACAAATTTTTAATGTTTTCTGGGGTTGTGAAAAAATTAGCGATTTGTCCAATAGAGTAATGTTAAAGCATTTGTTCTGATGTAATTCTTCATCTCAGAACCAAAGGCATATCGAACAACAAAAGAAATTTGTTTAAAAAAATAAGATTAATTAGTACTTTTGTTATGATTTCAATAAAATAAAGTATAATGATATAATTTATAACTTTGAAAAAAAAAACTAAACTAGTTCAAAAGTTTAAGATTACACACATATCCCAAGTTCTACTTCAGTCTTCATACAAACACAATTGATAATTGCACACATTACTTACCATTAATTGTACATATGAATCCTCTTGGTAAGTTCTTCAAATTGTTTACCTTCTTAAAAACAAACAATCCACAAACTCTTTATAGTGTCGATCCGTAGGTTTTGTTTTAAACCGAACGTAACCACGAAAATAATATTTAAACAAATTAAAAAGATCCCATACCTGAAAATTCTACAAATTTAAAACTACACAATATAATATATTATACAAAGCATGAAATACAAAAATAAATTACATACAAATACAAAGCACAAATTATATTTTATATGTATACAAGTACAAAATAACCTATTTCATATTATTAAAATTCCTAACAGGGACCGCGGTATCTAAATTCACCCCCCCCAAAATCTAATCCAGCCCCACGGGAGTGGGGTCTTACGGCTGAAGATCAATCAGAGTGAATTATCTACAATTTGTGATAGTAAACTAGCTGAAACAAAAACACATGAAATTAGTATGACAACAATACTACTAGACTACTTCTAACTACTGACATTCTCAGTTGTGTGTGGCCTAATCCTTTTTGCGACTTTTACAAATTTATATTTGAGTCCATATTATGAAATGAATCAGCTAATCATAAATGTTTCTGATTTTACTTACAAATAAAACTGTTTTAAAACAAGATTAACATTATTTCTGTGTAAACTTTTAACCAAAAATTACTGCATTCAAAATATCTGTTGCATAAAATTTTTAATTAATAACAACTACAAACTTTCCTTTAACTTTTTTAAAACCCAAAATTATCAAATTCATTTAAAATTTAAACTTTTGTAAAATAAATTTAATATAAAATACTTATAAAAGGTAAATTTAATAACAAAAATGTTCTCCCCCGCCCTTAAATATGAATCAAATCAACCATTAAAAATTCCTTGGTACAACTACCATTAACAGTTTTTAGAAATAAGAAATAGAGAATCAGTTTTGGTGGATGGTCTTCTTTAACTGAGAATCATTCCTGTTGAAGAGTCCTTCTTGAAGTTTATGTCTAAGTTAGTAAATCAAAGAACACTCAGCTAAACTTGTTGGGTCACAGTATATTCCGAATAAATTAACTTTTATGAAAATAATTTGAAAATATGTTAAATATGATGCGTCTCAGAAGTTATTAAAGACACTTGCACGTATATCACTGCACTACACGGAACGACACTGAACTACGCGGAACGAATTAAACGTTGTGCAAAAATTATCGCGCAGTTTATGAGACACAAAGCAAATTACGAATGTTGTGTGCGCGCTATCACATCGTTTATAAAACACGAAACGAATTATTTTATGTTGGGTTCACGCTATCGCGTAGTTCGCGAAAGGTCGAACAAATTATTAAACTTGGATGCCTTCCATAGCATAGTTTGTGAGATACGGAACGAATTATTAAATTTTAGATGCATTCTAACGTACAGTTTTGTGAGACACAAAACGAATTATGTGTTGACCAAACGGTTGGCTGCAATACACGGTAACATATTTTCAAACTATCAAATTATAAGTAAACAAGTTTTCTGTGTAACTTTATACTGAAGCACCTGCTTTTCAATTTCTATTGATTAAATTAAAAACAGAATGTTTTTAACAAAATTAGAATTTACTTTGATGTCAAGTAAAAATTGTTCAATGTAATTTTATTTAGACAGATAAAAAGATCTTGTTTACTCAGCATGCAGTAAAGGGACCTCTTAATCTGGACATCAGCAATAAGACTAGGCTTATATTTATATTGCATAAATTATTATTTCATCCAAACGATTCAGGTCCTGGGAAAGTCTTTATGTCTTAAAAGCAAATAGAGTAAGGGACCAAATATGAAATTCTGGGTGGTTATTAAGTTTTAAAAAAAGGGTGCGACTTAACTGTGGTCGAGCTAGGTAACATGACGAACACTGCAATGGAATTGTCCGAGACGCATTTAGAATTAGTTTCGGGATTACCGGTATTTAGTGGAGACAAAGCAGATGAATTATAGATTTTACACGGACTTTAGAAAATGCAGGGGAAATAAGCAAATGGGAGGAAAAACAAAAGATGCAAATATTAAAATTTAAATTATCGGGTTCAACGAGAAAGTTTGTTCAAACGGACGAAACCTGTAGAAATGCGGGGGCAATCAAGGTGTTAGCCAGCGCATTGATAGATAGATTTTCCACTCTGCCAAGTTCATAATATAGGGACCAATTGGACTCATTGAAAGAGGGGAAATACGAAACAGTACAGGATTTTGGGGACAGAGTTAAACAGTTAAATGACAAATATATAGTTCGGAAGAATAATGAAAGGGTCAGTAGGTATGCAGAGAGAGAAGCGGTTGATAGAGGCATGGCTGTATTTCTAATTGGATTAAAGATGGAAATAGCTGAATTTACCTGGAGGAAGAACCTGCGATCGTTTGAGGAGGCGGTAGATATAGCGGTAACAATGGATGAGCTAAGCCAGTTATTATGTGATAAGGGCGTAGAGAGCCACAGAGAGCCGAGCACAATTAAGAAAATGCCGAGTTACATGTAACAGATGCGGCAAGGAGGGACATTTCGCAAGGGATTGCAGGTCAGACCAAAACAAGGGATACATTGGGTATGGAGCACAAGGGGGGCTACGATAAAGTATGAGCCAATATTCCAGCAGCATTATGGGGAAAGGCAGGCTCATTGGCCTGTGCAAAGCCAGAACTCGTGTTCAAAACACATTTAGGGGACAAAATTCAGGTTACAGGGGACATTACCCAGGTAGGGAGACATTCAAATTAATGGGTAACAGTAAAATTTGACCAGGTTAATTCAGTAGATACGCCAGTTATAAACATCACCACTGTGAATCAGAGTGAATATCAGGAAGTTTCACCAGAAAGTGACAAAAGCATCAAATTACTACATGAGCTGCAGTAGTAGTTCCCTTCAACTCCTTACCACCACAATTGGGAAAGCCTGTGGAACGGCTTTGGTTGCGATGGAGGTGATGTGGACCCAGTGGGTATGTATTTTTATTAAAAATAAAAAAGTGTTTCAACCAAAACAAAGCCATAGAACAGATAATCAAAGATCGAAAATATTTAAGAAAAATAATTTAGCAACAAATAATGAATTCAAACCCAAGACAAATATTTTAACCATAAAGTTTGTTCTTTGCCTGTTTTGCTGAAAATTGTATTTGGTGATTATTTTTATAACATAATTTATGTCAGAAGTTTGAAAACAATTCATGCAGACAATCAACATTAAAGTAAAAAGACAAAATAATTGGTTAAAAAAGTGTTGAATTTAATTCATGTGTAAAATAATTTACACAAATGCATCCATCCAAGTTTACGGAATAAGCCTACAGAGTAAGTTAAGTTAGAGGATGTAATAGTGTTACCTTGGTAATTTTTAGAAATACAGTATATGAAAGAAACAGTTTCAAATAGTTTGACCTGCATGAGCAAGTGGTAGCCTAGTAAAGATGATACTAGAGAGGAAGAACTCCACTAAAACTATAAATATTAATTTAATGCCGCCATTGTATTTGGATAACCTAATAGAACTCCGATCCAATGCAATATTTTGTTCCACTGGAAATTCGACTTTTTTGGCGCTATCTATTGGGGAAACGAAGGAAGCTGGTTGGAAACACCAATGCTTACAATGCTTTCTCCCTAGCGCTACCTCGCAGCGCGATCATGTACTATTTTCGCGAACACCTTTTTTCCGGCACACAACCCCCGTATGGATGCAAGATCTATTTATTATTCATGATCTATGATGCCGCCTAGGAACATGAAATTTGGAACACATATTCATCATAGATGCTAGAGGCGCATCCAGGCAGGGTTGACAGTTTAAGGTAATTATACTTTCTGTAAACTTTTGATAATATATTTGTATAAAAGGATTGATTCAATTAGTTTGCAAGACATTTGAAAAAACATACCACTACAACATCATATATTGCAGAATAATTTTTATTTTTGTACAGTAAAAAGTAATTTTGTTTAAAATGTATTAGTTTTAAAGTATGGAATTTAATTACAGAAAACTTATTTAATTCAAAGAAAATTTTACTAAAATTCTTTAAGAAATGTAAGAAGTAGAAGCAGGGAGGTGTTTTTGTGTGAATGTGTTAGGTACATTTGTGTAAATGTTAAATGGAAAACCGATTACGATAGTGAAATACCGATAACGATTACGCTAGGCAAACGATTTCGACTTCTACTCCGTTACATTTCATGGGTTCTCCATCACACCTTTGTTGTGAATTAGTTGGACGCGGAGGCGGGGAGGCACTACCTTAAAGCTAACATGCGATGGGCTTCTCCGTACCTGCAAACAAAAACATGGAAATACAACCCCGACCTCCGCAAAGCATGCAGAGAGCAAAGGTGCGACGGGACAAGTTTAGCTGACGTGTTGGGCTTAACTAAGACTCACCGAGCTGCGACACTCGAACCTGAAACAAACAAAAAAGAAAAGAAATTAAGATACTGTAGAATTTACATAATTTGAAAACTCAAAAGTTGTTGATTAAAATAATACAAACAATCTTTACTCCTAATTATTTAGTTACTATATTAATGCACTGAACTGTCAAAGTATTAAATTAATTGCTATAGGTTTGGAAAACTGGAAAAGAGAAAATGTGGGAAGGGAAATATAAAACATGATAAACGTTACCACAGACGTTCATTATTGCAAACTACAACAGAAAAAACAAACACATCAAACGGTAACATGTAATTTCAGTTTTCAGAGAAGGTCCTACACGAACCAACCGTTTTTAATGTTACTGCCATCATTTAGTATCAGTTTAACAGAACAAGGAACACAGAATCTCTCACAAAGTTTTCTGCTCATAAGAGCTGTGATCGAATATCTACCACCAACAGAATTCCATCGCACTGCAATGTTGTCATTCTAGAAAATCAAAGTTTTTCGTTTTAGTTTCGTTTCACAATGCAAGCTTTAAATGTTGCTCTTTATAAAAATGTGTGAGTTTGAAGATACGTGAGTTGATTTTGCGTGAAAGTTAACTGATTGTTGATAAAGCTGTCCAGGTACTATCCCATATAAGTTAATTTTCAGAACCAAAAACTATTTCCATTAATGTCACATTCGTCTTTGATCAACTGAACAACACATGAATACACTGAGTACATAAATTAACTGAGTTTTGACTTCATATGTCTTGTATAAATTATTCAGGATGATTATTAAAAAAAAAAAAAACAGTTCCAAAACATCAGAAGGTTATTCACACATCAAAACAAAACAAACAAAAATAACTAAACATAAAAAAAATACCAAACGATATCCTTTACTCAACTCAAAATGGTGGTAATTTAAATTCCTTCATGAAAAACAACAATAAAACAATGAATTTTACATATAAATGCAAGAGACAATAAATATTTCCCCATTTCGTCTGCATCTAGTGATACAACAGTCAAACATATCGAATGAGGAATAACTTAAATTATGCACTCAGAAGATTAACAAATATCCCAACCCTTCAATTATATTTCGAACGGAAACAAAAACCTCGTTTTATGCCTCACTTCATATCAGAAATCTAGAGTTTTTTTTACATTTAGTACTCGGGAGCTCTGCCAGAGAGGACTACGAGGTATGATCGTTCTCTGTGTGAAAAGAACATTCATTGAAGGAAGAAAAGGTTAGATAACCCTATTTAAATCCAACAGTATTTGTTTTCTTCCTTCTTGCAAAAACCATAAATAAATGCTCGACTTTGTTTATAAGTCTTAATACTTGCATAGATTTTTCTTTGTTATTAGTTACACTCAAACAGACTTTTCAGACCAGCAGACGATATTGAATGGTTTTTTATAAACGCAAACATTTAAAAACTGCTCCAAGAAATTAAGTATAAAATGTGATTCAGTCACATGTGCTACAGTACTTAAAAATAATTTTCTCAGCAAAATTGAGACAGTGAAATATATTCTGTTGTAGCAAATTAAACTATTTATATTGGCGGCATCGAGCAAATATCACTTGGTGTTAAGATTTACGATAGGAAAGGTAAAAGCGAAAAAGGAAGGGTTTTTGGATTTTTGCACTTTCAACATGAACATGATCCTGAAACCATCGCAAGCCTTATTGCACATATATTGACAAACTGGGGACTAAACTTGGAACAAAGGTACAATGGTTATAGTATGATGACTGGAGAAACCAGATGGGCGCACAAAAGGATCTGTGAGAAATGTTCTATGGCTCTCTCAGTGGCGTGCCAAGGGAGGGCGGTCCGCCCCGGGCACCAGAGAAGCAGGGGCATAAAAATAGAAAATACAAAAAAATAAAATAAAAAGATAAAAATGAGAATTTGTAATTATAGATCAAACATTATTATTATTTTTATTTTGTACCTAATTTGTGAAGCACTGTAGCTTTTGTGACTGGATGCTTTAAATTAATAAATAAATAAATGATTTGAGTATAAAATTGTATGATCTCATAATGATTGATTTCGGGATTACTGCATACACACACAGGTAGGCTCCGTGTTGACGCATGCACCCAAGTGAACCCTCATGATTCACAAGAACGATTGTTGCATAGGTATATAATAAAATCATGCAAAATAGCAAATTATTTTTTTAAGAAAAGTTAATACATTTTTAAGCTGCCCTATGGTTGGTCCGTTGCTCTTTCAACACCACCTGTCACTTTCACTTCTATATGCTCCCATTCTATTGTTTACTTACAGTTTTAATCTTTCTTCTACAATGGATTCCACAATTACCATGCAGTACAGAGCGCCCATAAGCCATGTTATCCATACAACAGTCTCAGCTATACTAGCCAACCAAAAAACATAAACTCCCATGCAATGCTCGGTCAGTTGACACAACCCGCATGACAATAGAAGTGATGTTCCCTGTAATGGTAGTAGCATGTCAATTCTCCCGTAAGACCTGTACTGCACGGTGAATGTGGGATCGAGTGTAGTTCTTCTTAATACTTACAATCAATTTGATAGTGAAAGTGAATGTTTTTGAATAAGTGGGCGCTGTGTATTGGAATTTTCTTGCTCCTGATAATAACTTCAGTTTATTTAGTTGTGGATTTAGACTTCCAAGAATCGATACCTAATATTTTTCTAGCTTTAAAGTTTTTTTTTAACAGCTTTTTAAGCGTGTTTCAATTATTTCATCATGCGAAAGAAGTTTTTGTAAATTAAAATTAATTAAAAGCTATTTAAAATCGACAATGAGCCAATCAAGATTAAATATTTTAGCAATTTTATCGAATGCAAAATCAGTTACTAAAACAATTGACTTCAGTGATATTATAAATAAGTTTGCTGAGGCTAAAGTTCGCAAGGCAAGAATTTAAAATACTATTGTTTTTATTTTGTAATGTGTTTCCTAATTTAAAATGTATAACAATAAAGAATAGTTTTAAAAATATATTATATGAAACTATTACTTTACCATAAATTCACTTTTTACAGAGTTTTACATAAAAAAAAGTAATTATTTCCATTTTTAGCTAGACTTGTAGGACTATTCTATACACTTAAAATGGGGGCGTAAGAAAAGTGAACCGCCCCGGGCTCACGAAGACCTTGGAACGCTACCGGGCTCACTTTGAGTTTTAATGTACAAATACATTAAAAACCTATCTTCTTCGTCTTATTCTTTAAAATTACCCTGTTTCTCCAGTAGTACTTGTATGGCATTGCGCATATATATTTAGTTTTTAAACCAGTTTATGATACTAAACTAAGATAGTACCACACACAGTTCTTACTATCCTATATCCCCATACCCCTGAACTGTTAAGCTAATAATCTTTACGGTATATGAAGAGAACAAATTGTGCATCATATAAAAACTAACATAAGACAGCTTACCTTTTTTGTCTATACTCTATAGACGATGCTGAAGAGTGATACGGTGGATGTGATGTTGTTGCTGCTGGGTGGTGATGATGGTGGTGGTGATGAAGTTGGTGTTGTTGTTGAAAGTTGGTGCTGTAGCTGAAAGATGATGTTGATGTTCCTTCAAGACATGTTTGTCTAAAAACAGAAATGTTTTACACCGTTATTAATCATTTGATTGGCGATCGTAAACTTTTAAAAATAATCAGAACTGCATTCAAGTTGTAACACCTCTAGAAACTTAAGCATTCACTCACCCAGGAAGATCACTGAATCTGAATAACTAAATTCATAGCACTTTAAATAAGTATCTGATACATCTAACTTAAAATAATAGATAAAGGAACCTCATAAAATAATTTAAATTGTACAAAAACTAATTACTTGGGTTGTTTTATATTTTCTAAAAACATATATTGATATTTTGCACAAATATTTGACCTGATAATAGTTTATAATAAGTTGAATTATCATTAAATTAAAATCAATTACAGTGGAACCTCCCATATCCGACCTTCCCACATCCGACTCCTCCCGATATCCGACCTAGTGTCCGACCGTCCGTCTGTCTATTGTTTACTCGCGGCTCTCACGGTCCGTTTCCGTTCGCGAGCCTGTACAGACTTGAAAAAGTGACTCATCGATACTATGCTTTACTTTTGGGTAAAAAACTGTCAGTTTAGCCGTGGTTGTTGATGTGGAATGTCAGTTTGTGCGTTTATGTCAATATTGTTTTGTTCGTGATTTTTCCCATAATCTGCGGAGTGTGAAGTTTTTTAGTTTGAGGTTACGAGTTACGTGTGTGACAATGACAACTGAAAAACGTAAACGTGTTTGTGTTTCACTTCAACAAAAACTTGATGTGTTACAACGATTGGACCGTGGTGAGTCTGTTATTAAGCTAGCTTCTGAGTTGGGTGTAGGCGTGACAACTGTAAAAGACTGGAAAAAAAACCGTAAGGATCTGGAATCGTACTTAACAACAGTCGAGACCGACAATGCATTTAAAAGTAGAAAAATGTTAAAAAAACCAAAACTAGAACTTGTCGTTGAAGCGTTGTGGGTTTGGTTTTGCCAAGAAAGACGTAAGGGAACCCCATTGTCAGGCCCGATTCTCAAGGAAAAGCCGTCAAATTGTTTGAAAATTTGGGAGGGGCAGAAAAGTTTTGCGCTAGTGAAGGTTGGCTACATAAATGGAAGTTGCGTCATGGTATACGGCATGTTATAATTGCGGGGGAAAAACTCTCAGCTGATTATAATGCTGCTCAAGAATTTGTAGACAAATTTGAAAAGTTAATCGCAGAACAGAATCTTGTACCCGACCAAGTGTATAATGTAGATGAAACGGGTCTAAATTACAAAATGCTTCCAAAAACCACTCTTGCTGCTAAAAATGAACCTGTGTTAGGAACAAAGCTTGCCAAAGACAGACTCACAATTGCAACATGTAGCAATGCCTCGGGAAGCCACAAAATGCCGTTATTCGTCATAGGAAAATCTAAGAAGCCAAGAGCATTTAAAAATATAAACATGGCAACACTTCCGGTATTCTACCGAAATCAATCATCTGCTTGGATGGATTCTGCTTTGTTTAAAGAGTGGTTTTTTGACGAATTCGTCCCCGCAGTAAAAAAGCATTTAAAGTCTAAAAAACTACCTGCTCGTGCTGTTTTGCTCTTAGATAACGCCCCCACTCACCCCGCTGAATGTGAACTAAAGAAAGGTCATATAAAGGCTTTATTTTTACCGCCCCATGTCACACCGCTGATTCAACCAATGGATCAAGGCGTTATTTAGTGGTTAAAGAGGAGATACCGAAGAAAATTCGTTGGATCTCTGCTAGACAAAACAGAAGAAGGATGTAACCTTTTTGAGGCAATGAAAAGTTTAAACATCAAGGACGCTATCTACACTGTTGCCACATCTTGGGATGAAATCAAGCAAACCACCCTTCAGAAGGCCTGGAAATAGGTTTGGCCATCACTAAAACAAGAGGAAGCTGAAGAAGAAAATCGTGAACCGACTTTGGCAGAAGCTGCAGAAGCTGAGGCAGACAACAGTGAAACATTACACAATCTACAAACGTTTCAGCATGATCTGCAGATGAAGGATGTAGAAGAGTGGTTCGTCGAAGCTGACGTTTCGGAAGATACGAATGAAGACCTCAACGACGACCAAATTATTGCTGCTGTCCAAAACAAAGCCGTGGAAGAACAAATCGACTCGGATGACGACGAAACACCAAGTGACAACGTAGTGAGTCATTCTGCTGCCAAGGACGCCTTCGATACTGCGCTGAAGTACATCGAGCAACATCCAAATGCAACCCCGATGGATGTACTGTGGGCAAAGAAGTGGAGGGATACTTCCGCAAAGTCAAGGCTGACAAAATTGAAACAAAAATCCATCACTGAATTCTTCAAATAAAGGTATGCTTTGTGGACATTTATCCCATTCATTTGGACTTTTACATTTTCGTATTTAATTTTACCAGAGTAAATGTTTGAAATACTGTATTTAACGTGTAGGCCTAAATATTAATTAATATTTTTGTAAGTGAAATACATTTTTTTTTTTTTTAATTTCAGGAAATGTTTGAAATGTTTAATCATTACTTGTAAATGTACTGTAATTAATTTCATAACAGTAAAAGTTTGAAATGTAAAATCATTACAACTTGTAAATGATAATCAATAGTTTTACAAGTTGAATATACAATATTTACGTATTTAATTTCATGTCAGAAAATGTTTGAAATGTATACACAATACAGTATTTTTAAAGGGGTAATAAAGTTGTATTACAGTAATGTGTGGCATTTTTTGTACCTGGGAACGGCATTTTACGCTCCTCCCAATATCCGACCTTTTGGCCGTTCCGACCACGGCCCAGTCCCGTCATGGTCGGATATGGGAGGTTCTACTGTAATAGCCCAGCTGCTTTTGTTTGACAAAACTCAACTTTATTGTATCCATAAAACAATACAACCTTAGCCAGCTACTCCTTTACAGTTGTTTCTCATTGACTACATTAGATCCCATTTTTCATGTGAACAACCAATCCATGATGCATGGCCAAAATAATATTTCTTTTTTATTTCATATTTCTTTTACTTCATATTTCAAACTGCTTATGAATTCCCTACTATACAGTAGTGTATACAGTACACCTAGATAGATTTCTCATATGCTTTGCATAAGATTTGGCAGAGCATACAGAAACTTCTTAGTACTTTTTTAATGGTTTGTTTTACATAAAAGATGAGTATAAACTTTTTAGTTGGAGGTAGTATTTTTTTAGGAAGTGCGATAAACTGTTAAAATTATATTTATTTATTTTAGCTTTGACAACGCAAAAATTACAAAAATATTTCAAATTAATACAAAAAATAAATTATACACTTTTAAAATTTCCTTAGCAGTAGGACAAAGATTAGCAATCCTCAAGCCATATAGTGGCTATAAACAGAATTTATCTTTGGAATACACAGTAACAAAAGTCTCTCTAAGTTAAATTTAAATTAGTTTTTCATGTCAATTACTTTAAGACATGGGAGTGTATAAGAATGAAAGTCACTATTTCGATCTACATTGCTCTTAAATAGACAAAATACTATTACTTCAAGGATTTACATATTCGACAGTGTTAAGATTCTCAAATCCATAAAAGCACCCCTGCATGTCACTCTATGCATTAAATTTGAAAAGATTCTTACTGCCTTTTTTTGTAAGGCAAATAATCTTTTAGTGTTTATTAGAATTTCCCTATACTCCTATAATTTAAAAGAGAATTACATATTACACTCTAACATGCAAATTTTAACACCTGGGCGTTTTGGACAAATTTCTGAGTAAAAAATCCTGAAGTAACTTTATGGCACAGCTTATCTTTATGATCTGCTCGAGATACTATATTGTCTAATTAATTAGATATAAAAAAGTTGCCAATTTAACCTCAATCCTTTTCACCTTTCCTCGTAGCCTATTTTACCACAGGCCCAATTCCACTCTCGAAATTTAAGATATTTTTAAAACAACAAAAAAGCAATTGAGAAACCAGAGTTAATTTCTTTTAAAAGAAACCAATAGTTTCTCTGGACTATAAATTTACTTAAAAATTAGAGTAGGTTGTTTTTGAAATTTCATTTATTTGTTTAACTACTTATAAAGCAAACATTAAGGGGAGAACATTAGTTTGTTCCATTTATTTTATGCAAATACTATCTTTCATTTGTATGGAGAACAACTATTTTCCTCTTGCATAAAGCTCCAATGACACTTTTTGTTTAGTAGGTAATATTTCTTAAAAATCTTGTGGTTAAATTTCTTCAGACTTATAAATATATGAATGTATTGTACAAACAACATTTTATACATAAATAAAATCAAACTAATTGCATTTCTTTATGAATACGAATATAGAAAATTTATTGTAGTAAAGAACTTAATGTGTGCTCGATAGAGAGGTATCATCTCTTCAGGGCTGGCATGTCCGTAAGGTGACTTAGGCCACCGCCTAGGGTGTCTGGAGGGTAGGGGGGCAAAGGCTCTGTGTGCCGTTTAGAGGAGCGTATATATTTATCCAGAAGATCAAAACACTATAAATACTTGCAATATTAAACATTTAATATACCGTACATTAAATAGACTTTGGTTTACAATAAAGTTATACGTAAGTTTGATGTTGGTAGTTGTTACGCCACGGAGTTGTGGAGTGAATCACGTGGGTTTCATTTTTAGCCATCAAGGACCGGTTAATCAACCCTCTATCACGCCATGGTGCAGTTCTAGTCTTTGGCTCGCATGCTCTGCACATAGCATCGTCGTGTTCTGTGATTCGCTAAATGTGTGGGACCAACGTTAGTGATTGGAAAAATATATCCACTCCCTAGCCATGAAAAAAGTAGGCTAGTGAACACATGACAAGCTTTCAAAACTGGAAAGAACTCTAAATCAGATTGAAGAAAAATTAAACTATTGATGAAAAACATTTGTGTAAAATAAAAGAAGAAAAATACTGGCATCAAGTGTTACAAAGATTGATAGCAGCACTGGTTTATACTGCTTAGAACACAAAACTTAGTTTTCATAGATCAAACGATAATTTATTTGCTTTTGGCAATCTAAACTGTCTCAAATTCATTGAGTACTTAACTATGTTTGATCCAATCATATCTCTTTATTCAATTTCAATATATTTACATTGTAGTTTTCTTTAAAAAAAGTGCTACCACTTAGTAGTTATTATTCTATAACTACTTCTACTAACACTTAGTAGTAATGGTTATTCTATTTATTTACTGCAATTTAATCATTACCTGACAATAAATAACATTTTTTTTTAACTGAGTGTGTGTTGTTTTTGTTTCTATATTTCCCAAAAGTGAGTGGCAGAATTGACTGCACTAATAGTTGATTAGAGGTATGGTTTGGAAAAGTTTTGCCTAAGGCACCAAAACTTCTTGCGCCGGCCCTGCATCACTCTTTCACTAATGATGGAGAAACTCATGAATGTTGGAAATTTGAATAAAAATGTAGATTAATCTTGCACAAGACAGGGCCCTATGAGAACTAGACAAATCTCTAAAAAATATCCTTTAGTTGTATGTAAATATAACTGTTTATACTCAGCCAAGACAAATGAGTGCCAGACTTTTGTTTACCGCTAATAATGAAACTGAAAATTAAGAAAATCTTGACTAGTAAGCATTGAAATATTTTTCTAGTAGACAAAATTATAAATGCCTTTTGCAAAGTAATTTTTTAAACATATTTTGTAATTTTCAAGAGAAATTCCTTTCCTGGTACGGAACGTAATAACAACTAATGATGCAGTAGTAAGGAACACTAATAACAAATAATATTAGCAATGTAAAAATCATAAGAAACCATGATTGTAAATGTGTATCACAGTAAATTAAACATAGTTCCTACGCAAAACCAAAACCATTACTTAATTACTTGTCCTGTGATCGTGACAAATAAATATCTTCTTTTTTTTATTTACAGAGTTTTTTGGGCAATTTTATTTAATTTTTAATGTTAGAACATTTATTAAGTAGAAAAATAATTTTATGTTATATATATCAAAATTGATTTATCTCCCTACCATAGTATACTATCTCCTCTATTTCACCATTAGCAAACTATTTTATATTAAACTTACCAGAAGAGTATTCTTTATTTTTGATTAATTGATGGTACTTTTCCGAAGCACTTCATTAGCAGTTGATAGCAACATAGGCCTACTTGTAACTCAGAATAATAAAAACACAGAGAAGTTTACCTGAAAAATAAATAATTCGACCACGCAGCTGAACCGCTGACGTGAGTTGAGCAAATTTCCAAAATTAAGTTTATAGACCGATATTTTAGGGTTTCGACCAACAATTTGGGAAATAGGTCTATTCGCGACGGTGCTGAATAGCTGCAAAATGGTTCCACGCCATTCCACATATTGGGATTGTCTTCAATACACAAAGCATTGCGTGCTTCGCACGCCATTCCACAT
>JAGFPH010002365.1:83078-102948 GCA_018207615.1 Philaenus spumarius | reverse complement strand
TACAAAAGTACGGCCCAAAATTCCTATTTGGGGCGCCTGTTCACAATCTCAACAAAATGTAGTTGGAAATTATTGTAAATATGTATTCTGCTTGCACGCTTACAAAAGTACGGCCCAAATTGCTATTTCTGGCTCCTGTTCACAATCTCAACAAAATGTAGTTGGAAAATATTGTCAAATATGTGTTCTGCTTGCACGCTTACAACTAGTTTTCATTTATTCATATATATAGCCTATGTTTTTAAAGTTTTTTTGTGATTAATGGTTTATACTGGGTTTCCTAGATCCTTGGTATGTTGTTCCCTTCTTAGTATTAAAATATATTCTTACAAAAAATGTTCTAGCAAACTGAGACATTTATTGCTTTAGTATTTTGTTAGCAGTGGCAGCCCTCCCAACAGACGGCATCGAATAATATATTAAAATTTATTCTTTATTTTGCATAGGCTATACTTGTAAGAATATGTCTTATTTGTTAGTACAAGTTGGCTATACTATATTTAGTTCTGAGATTCGAGAAATAAATTATACAAAGTAATGATATCAAATATTTCATTTTGAAATCGGGTAAATGGGGTTTTAACCCAGTAGTCCTTCTAGATTTCTTTATTATTTCGATTTAAATTAATAATTTTGTTTTTGTTGCAGATTGCAGCCTTCTCTGATGGGTTACTACGATAAAAACGTATGAAATCATTTAAGTAGTATATACGTTATTTTGTATTATTGTAAATTATGTAATTTATAATATTGTATTTTTAGTATTATATTAAACTGTTTATCTTGAAAGTTTCATCCATTTTTAAATAAACAATTTGATTCTAAGACAAAGTGGTACAAATTTCTTTCTTTACCCTTTACTTTAAGTTTTAGGAGGTTGTATTTTTACAAGGTACCTTGTAATTTTACAAGGTATCAGGTAAATATGATATTGAAGGAGGTATCTATAGTCAAATAATTTGTTAAACCTTTCAGTAATGTCATGAGCATCCATTTTCAGAGGAGTGACTTCTTAAAACTGCAAATGCCTTGAGGAATAAAAAGAATTTCTCTCACATCATGAAACCTCAAACATTTTATGTCATTTATTATGATACAAACACAATAAAATGTTTAAATTTGATCAAAAAACTTAAATTAAATATTTTCTGTATGAAAATCTTCAAAACAAGGGTGTATCCATAGAACTACAAATAAGGAATGCCAAGTCAAGCGGTGCTGGGTGGCAGGAAGCTACCCGGCTACATTCGGTCCCCCCACCACTAGTCAGTGTAAACATAACTTCGTCTGCAAGGAGTATGACAAGGCTTTAATGGTTTCTCAGTTCATCTTACGTTGTGTAGTAATTTGTGAGTTATTTTAGTTTATTTTCCGATTCATATTTGAGAACCAATTTGAACCATATTTGAGAATACTAAAGAATCTGGTTTATCCGGACACAAGTATAACAATTTATACAGGGGTGATTATTTCTAAAATGTTATGTAAGTTTATTCACTCACATGACAATACTTCTTGCCAATAATAATGCAAAGAATATGTTAAATGTAGATGTAGTCAGCCTTTATATAACAGATTATGTCCCAAGGACCCTGATCTTCGTAAGCGTTGGGTTATAGCCACGAAAAGGAAAGGATTTTTGTTCCTACCGATAAATCAACCCTTTGCAGTATCCACTTTGAAGAGAGTGCATATGAAACAAGAGAACCAATGACTAAAATGAGTCTAGGTAGATGCAGGGGCGGATACAGAGGGAGGGTCATGACCCCTTAAACATTTTTTTAAGGCCTGATTTGTATGTTTGATTTAACCCTATAAGCACTGGACAACACTATAGGGTCGTCTCAGCGCGCCGAGCAAGTGGTAGACAGTAAAATTGTATTGATTGTATTGAATATTTCACCCACTAAAAATCATCCAATCTCAATAAAACGAAAACCATTGGAAAGTAAATGTTTTAAACATTAATTTTTGTGTTTTGAAATTTGTTCTAAAACGTAAATTTACATATCTAACCATCGTTTTAAAATTGTAGTTGTCTAGTTTTAAAGCTCCAGCTGATGCCACGAGAAAAACACAAAGAAAGACACAAAACTTGTGACTTTTCTAAGGCTCATAATAGTTAGACAAGATTTTAACTTTTTAACACTGCCTTCCAATCATTCGTCACTGTTATAGTTTCTTAGATTTAGATATGAAGTTTTCTGTAATCGCTTACTATTGGACAGTTTTCGAACCAATGAACAAGCATATTTTGCAATCAATATTATCTAGTACAAATCGATTTACTTGTGCATTGATGTTTGTATGGATTTTAGTATAAATTCTACATTTGCGTTTAGTGATTAATAATAAAATTAGAGTTTATTAGCGAGTATCCATAGAAAAGATGAGCTATTGCAGTGACCACCGATCATGGTCCAAAGAACAAATTTTGGGGTGTCATTCAAATTGTTATATAGGCCACATTTTAAGTCCAATTTGTTCCAAATTTTGTACACACGTTGGTTGTCTACATCACTCGGCCGAGTTCGTTAGCCAAAAGAATCCAACAACCAGAAGCATGTTTTTTGACAGAAATTAACTATTTTTTGAGATTCTTCATATGAGAATGAAACTTTTTTCGAGTTTTATTTAAAAAATAAATGCAGGATATTATTCTACACATTTTGTTTATTTACTCGACCTTATAGCTCTCTTGGTTCATCCAAAATCGATCAAAATGTAAAATACCGTAAAGTCCCCGGTTCAAATCCATATGGAGGCACCGCAAGGTCGAGAGTTTTCCCGCTGCGACTGAAACGAAGCATCGTGTGAGTCGAAACTGAAGACTTAGGTAAAACAAATTCTATTCATACATTTCATACACATAGTCAGCTATTCAGCGCCAATTTCCCAAAATTTTTAATGACACCCTAAAACATATAAATTTAATTTTGGAAATTCGCTAAACTTACGTCAGCGTTTCAACGGCATGATCGAATTATTATATTCTTTAATCTATAAGAAACTCTTGCTATTTCAAGAAAATATTATGGCCTAGAAATACAATAAAAAACTATTTCATAGAGTTTATATTTTGAAAAAATTCCCCAGATCCCCCCTCTCCGGTAATGTGGTTTTTGACTTCCTATGACATGACCAACCCGAAAATTAAATCCTGTATCCGCCCCTGGGTAGATATACGGTCATTCTAGAAGAGTCATATGATTCTATTAGTAAACTGCAAATTGATGGTGTTAATATTCTGAAACATGTATTATTTAAACAATATTTAACATATATTAATGCAAATAAAGTACTGGGTGATAGAGTTCTTAATGAGCTGGATTTCAAGTACGTTTTAAGTTAAAAGTTTTCACAAGATCATTTATAAAATTACTGTACTCATGTAAAAGATCAAGGGGTGGACGTAATAACAACCCTAATGTGCTTCAATTTAGATTAGCTCTAAGGCAGATTATGTTTAAAACCCAAGTACAGGCACCTGCAGGAAGCAACTGTTTAGATTTTGATGAACGCCATCAAAATTCAGTCCTATGTTTTAATGCATCTACTGACAATAATGATATTAATAGTGATGATGAGTCTCACACTATTATAGAGGACATGAATGTCTAGAAGAGGCCCGCCAGCAAATGTAAATAAGAAATAGTTAGTTGACATACATGCAATGAATGGAAATCAATGGAAATCATGTTATGTACAAAAATATAACTGTTATTAATATTTATGTTTTTTTTTTTTAAACCACATGGAATCAACTTAACCTTAAACAATTTAAAATAAAACGTATGTAACACATTAATATTGCGGAGGCCAGTACAAGTTTATATCCCTCCAAATTGCGACAAACAGATTTTCATCCTTGTTCCTGCGACGCCACATGAATACACATAGATTAGAATCAAGTAGGTTGCTGTTGGTACCACATTCCCGTTGATTTCTTCTTTTCCCTGAAGCCCACAAGGATTCAACAGTTTGTGTGTGGGCTCTAGTTACCGGATCCACAAAGTTTTCACTGTGATTTACTGTAAAATGTTGAAACTGCATTTCTTTTAAATTTGGTATGCCATTGTAAGCAAGCCATAAATCAGATACTATTGTTGTACTTGGTAAAATGCTGCTTTTAATGCATGACAACAAAGTAGTACATAGCTGTTCTGCCTGGAACAGCAAATAGAAAACATTGTGGTTGCCATGGTGATTATAGATAGTATAAATTGCATATTCGCATGTTGTATGTAACGGGTGTCCCACGAAGAGGTCCCTATTTTTGAATTAATATATTAGATGCACCGAACACTCTACAAACCTGAAACTCAACAGTCCTAACATACACATATGTAAAAGAAATACACCTGAGTATTAGTTAATTCTGACTTATTAGGACAAAATGGCGGGATATCAAAGAAATAGTACCTTTTCGTTAAAATAGTTTTATTTGCTTAAGTGTTACAACATAATTATTGAATTTTAACTATGTTACTAAGCACTAAACAACGTTAGGGAATTAAAGATATAAGTAACTGATAAATAAATAAAATCTATTTGATCCATAAACCTTATTCAAACTGATGTTCATCGACCTCAATGCACTGATGACAACGAAATAGAAAACAGTCATACGCTTTGCTGAACAACTCTCGAGGTATCAACAACAGTTCCTCTTCGATCAACCTCATTAGTTCATCGTCTGTCGCAATGTTATGACAATAAACCTTCTCCTTCAAAAAGCCCCACAGAAAAAAGTCACAAACAGTCAAGTCTGGAGACCTTGGGGGCCAGTCCATGAAGCTGCTGCCACGACCTATCCAACGGTTAGGAAGATTTTGGTCCAAAACTGCTTTGGTCACATTAGCATAATGCGGAGGAGCTCCATCCTGTTGTAAAAAACGTCTTTCATCTCAGGCTGAGAAAGATGAGGAACTATGTGATTGCTTAAAACTGATGCATACCTTTCTCCAGTCATTGTTTGTCGGGATATGTCATACGACAAAACACCATCCTTGGTAACAGCAGCCCAAACTGTTATACCTGTTGATTTTAATTTCTCTTCTTGTAAGATATGTGGATTTTTTGTGTTATAGTAATGACAATTATGCCTGCTTACAGTTCCTGTTCGATAAAATGTCGCTTCATCTGAAAACACGATTCCTTCATGCCATTTGCTATCTACGTCAGTCTTTTCAATTATTTTCGAACAAAATTCCAATCGTCTGTCAGGATCATCGTCAAGCAGTCCGTGAACTAAATGAGTTTTATAATGTTTGATTTTGTTCTTTTTGGCATACCTTTGGACAGATGACTTCGGTATCCCTGTAGCAGATTCCACCTTTCTTACTAAATTAGGCGTATTTGGAGATTCCATGAAAGCAGTACATACGATTTCTTTATTTTCTATGTTGGAGGATCTATGGTATTTTTTTTGTATTGACCCCGTTTCTAGTAGGATAGTCTTCCAATTACGAATAGATTTCCTTGACGGTGGAACTACACCTGGGTACCTTTCCCTAAAACACCGTATTGCTTCATAATCATTTTCAAAGGCAATAGCCCAGGAACAACATTTCACTTTTTGATCAGTTGAAAACGGCATGGTACATAAGACACTTTACAACAAATGCAACTTAATAACAAATGCCAATGTTTATTACCAAATATGTTCATTGTTGTGGATACACGCAGTCAGCTGATAGATTTAAAATAGTCTAAACAGCTGTAGCTGTTCCTATTCTAAATAAAAGTAGGTTTACCCTTAAAATACGATTGCTGATTTTGTTTTTTTTTTGTTTTTCCGCCATTTTGTTTGGATCAGTCAGAATTAACTGATACTCAGGGGTATTTCTTTTACTTATGTGTTAGTCACGACTGTAGAATTTCAAGTCTGTAGCGCGCTCTATACGTCTGTCATATCAATTCAAAAATAGGGACCTCTTCGTGGGACACCCTATATTTTCCAACATTAAAATATAGTGGCGGGCCTCTTCTAGACAAGATCCGAGGACATTTGTGATTTATCAGAGAGCTATTATAACAGAGGCAATATTTTACATTACATAAATGTTTTTATTGTAAGGAAGGTTGACAGGTATATGAAATGTGAAGAGTGTAGTATTATGCTGCACAACGTCTCCCAAAGTCCTCATGCTTACAGTACTTTTACTTCATTAAGTTCAATCTTGTTACAGGTTCTATTCAATCTTTGATAGAAAATAAATTTAAACTGTGTGTATATCAGATTTCTTGAAGCAAGGCGCCTACTACTCGTTTGAGGAATGTATGAATTCGGATGTAAATTAATTTAAATGTAAAATTTTAAGGTAACTTAAACAAATGGACATTGCTAATTACATTGTACACATGTTTAAAAGCAAAATAAAACTATTGCATTGTATTTAAACAGAGTCATATTATGTGATTTTAAGAACACGTTCTGAACACTACAAAAAAGTGACCCCCTTCGTAATTCCTTTCAAAATTATGGAAACTCTGATAAAGTTTACATTAAATAACTTTTTTTATTTTAAGTAGCTTTATAGCTATACCCTTTTAATCAATAATTCTTTCATAATTCATCAGAGTTCTGATTTTTGATTATAGGTATTTTGTGGTCATAGATAAAGCTGTGAAGGATGTATACTTGAGGACCAAGCTAATTACTTTTTCTCCTGTGAAGGGTACATAAGGGAAATACTTGGTGAGGGTACTATGGACATGAAAATTTAATGAACTAATCTTCCCTAATAATATGATGATGTATGAGAATAGAATAATGATGATTTAGGTATACAGCAAGCTGTAAATTGAAAGGCCCTAAGAAGAATAAGCACTGGTAAATAATATCCTTTTGCCTTCATAAATATATTAATAATAATAAAGTACAGGTAGATCTTTCAATAATAAGCATAATGAAATAACAAGTCTTATTTGTAATTTCCGTGGTTTTATTTAAAGTTGTACAGCTTTTTTACATGTTGACATGATTCTCTCAATAACTCTATGCTCCAGATATTTTAATAATTTAACCTCACCTGCAACAGTAATAAACAAAAGTTAAGTATTTATAACTCTCTGTAAAGTGACCAAGTTTAAACTAACTAAAGAAAACTTAAGTTAATAATTAGGCCTTCTCTAAAATAATAACTTACAAACTATGGTACATTTATTAGATTCATAGATGTCTTTTTATTAATGTGGTTAAAAGAAATTTCTTAAATATTTTAAAATTTGTTTTAATATTTATAATCAATTATATGTACTGTGTGTATCCATATTTTCATGTGTTTGTAAACAGTAAACTAAATTATTGATAAAAGTTTAGCAAATTTTAAATTTGTAAGATAGACAATAATTAAATTGTATGACATTTTTTAACAAAATTCCTAATTTTGGTCTATTACCCATAAATATTAAATTTTCGAGCTCCCTTCAAAATAAATAAATAAATTAGGATTCTCTAAAGTGAATTTAATAGTTCCATTTAATTTGTAAAGTGCAATTATAATAGTTTTTAGGATAGCATCGCAGGTAAAAAAAGCATCTTCTTGTATTTATTGTTTATTGGACAATCTTTATAACAGTATTATGAAGGTATTGCTACCTGACGGTCCGATTGTGAACTATCTTCGACAACTAAGTCACGTGACGTTACTGTCCAACCGGCCATTTTCTAGTGTGTTGTGTCTGAATGTTTTGTTTGTTTTTCGAAATTGTGAAAGAATTTGTGTTGAGTTTCTGCGTAAATCAGTATTCTACTGAATGTGTGTGTTCTTTTTAACTCAAAGTTTGTAATGTTTTGTTCCATCAAAGTTGCTGCCGGAATTGTTTACAGGAAATATTCGCCCTGGATTCCCAATCAAGGTCATTTTATCTAGATTCTTAACTAAAAAATGTATGAATTTGTTAGTATTTAAGATGTTTTTTGTGACTATATTTTTGGCAGTTTTGTTTTTACACGCGCTTCGGTTGAAAAATTAGTAACCAGTTTTAAGTTGGTAATACAATGAAGGGGGTTTGATTCATTCAGATTTAAAAAAATCTTATAGGTTATTTACACAGCTTCCCCTTAAAGTTTGGTTACAAAGGTAACCTAAGAACTAAGTTAATAAGTGATAAAAAATCATTCTTACAAATTTGATTTGTCTGTTTGTGGCTATGTAGTGCAAGAAAAAGTTTGGAATTATTTACCTTGAACCCAATATTAAATATCATTAGTAATTAAGCTTAGGGTCTGTAGGCCTGCAGTTCCTAAACAACGAAGTAAAACAACAAAACCTAACCTTCATTTCATAACATGTAATAGGCCAATGATCACTAAGATCATGGATTTAAAAGAAAATTTTATGAATAAGCATCTAAAAAAACATTTTAACCTGCTTGAGGTTATGTACACTAAATTGAAACATGTGCTCAAACACCTTAGTTTTTATTTAAAATTGTGATAGCCTACCATATATATTTTCCAACTTCAGTGTAGTGCTGAATTCTCATGAAATAAAAAAACATCTAGTAGGCCTAGGCTACCTACAAAAGTTAAAAATTTTAAATGACTGTGTTAGATATACTAAAGTTAACAACTTCATTTTGTCTAGCCCAGTAGGCTATAGATTCCTTTTATGAGGAGGAATAATAATGTACAATCACAATTTTCAAAGTGGTTAAATGACTGCTATCATCACTAAAATGATAGGTTACCGTACCCTAAATTATATTTTCGAATTAAATTATAAAGTTGATTGAGCCTAAAAGACTTATATTGGTAGGTATTTGAGGAAATTTGTATTTACTGGGTGTGAATAAAATTACCAGGATGAAGCGTCCCTGTTCTCTTCAATATTATTTATCTTCCATCAAATTTTGAAGATAATCTTTTGTAATTTGAAGGAAATCGTTCATGAACATCATCATTATGATTCGTAGATTACAAAAATAGTAGCCTAAATTTATAATTTTTATTGAAGATATTTGCTTATTAACGAGATGAAAAACAATATTTTTAGTAGAGTAACTTGAACTCATCGGGGCGAATTTTGATATATACCGCTTAGATGTTGCAGTTATGTATCTACAAATTTAAATGTCGTGTGCATATGGTGGAAATCATAAATATGACCGCCATTAGTAAAAACGTAAGTGTAGCCTGTACAAGTGATATTGTAGTTGCACTTGAGCGCCCTAAGTATCAATGCAATATCATAGGGCAGCCTCCTCAAGGCTGACTCCGCTCACTGAATTTAATGCATTTACTCAAGTGGTATTGCACATTAAACATATTTAGCCTTCTAAAAAACAGCCAAACCTATTTACAGTTGGCCTATTATATTATGAATGCATAGGCCTATAGCAAATTAATTGATGCTTGGTATGAAAGATGAGGTTATTATTGGTCTTCACACCAATTTTATATTTATGACCTCTGACAAAAAATTTGATAGAGCATAAACTTAAAAATTATAGGGTGCAGTAACTTTACTAGTTGATTGTGTTTGCATTATCTCATTTCAAAGGCCTGTTTATATATGTATTTAAAAACAACAGCAGACTATAGAGTGTAATTCAGCAAGTAGCCTTCAGCCTATAATTTGAACCAAGCAATTAATTTCAACGGATATAAATAGTAGGCTACCATATTTTATAAAATATGATTAAGGTTTTCTGTTGAATTTAGATTATTGTGAATTCTGTAGGCTAAATTATAGTAGGCCTACAGTAGGCCTATACACCATATAGGCTACCTACAGTGCCAATCTAAAGTATAATAAAAACCTGAATATAATAGGCCTATAAACTTGCTTACAACGTTCAGTCACAGTTTGTTTCCAGTTCATAATCATAATGTAGGTTGGCACCATTATTTAACTTTCCAAAATAAAAGGTGATTAGATCTCAATAGGTTGGTGTAGGCCTACACTATAATTTCTTTAAAATGGTTATTAATTAATTGATGAAACAATTTCTTAAAACCTTCAATTAGCCAAGGATTTATATTATTTGTATCATTTAGGCCTATATTAGGTTAATATACCTACATACAGGCCTACTCAAAAATTTGTGTACCCTACAGTAATATTTCATTCAGTTAAATGTTTAACAATACAATTAGGCTAATTGTTTAGTAAGTCATATAATATGTTGCGCCTCACACCAAAATGTGTCTTCAACTCTGGATGTAAATAGATCCACTTTTGGATCTATTTTTGACAAAAGTCAACATTAAAAAACAGATATTTAAGGCCTTTAATCTATTTTCTAACATTAAAACTATTTAATGCACACAAAGACTAGGCTATTCATTAGGCCTATTTAGTATTATTAGCCTAAAAATATGTTCTAGATAGGTCTAGTGAAGCCTTTGTTTCATCTTTTGATGAAGGTTAATCAAGTATGACATAAATGGTAGGTTAGTAGCCTAATTTAGGTTGGTTCTTTTAAAAATAAATTTATGAATTTATTAGTTTTTACACAAATTTAACAATCTTAAAACTTAATAATATATTCTAACGTTTGAGTGATAGATTAAATGATGTGCCTTCATTATTACATTATTTTGTTTTTTCGTTGGATGGTTAATTAGGATAGATTAGGCTATATTAAAACTTTACCAATTGCATATATTTCATGTTGTTGATGTTATTACATTGTTGTTAGAGAATATTAGGCCTATATATGCCCTATTTAAAGATTAGCCTACTAATTGAATAAACTAACTTAATTTTACATTTAGGCTATGTAGGCCTAAGTAGAACTTGAACATATTATGATGCTTGGTAAGGTTAAGGTTGTGAGATAACATATTTAATTTGACATTTAAAATATGCAATAGTATTCTGAAGGGTATCAGATAAAGGATAGCACACCTTGTTGGTTATAATAAGTTAATTGTTCAAATTTGGCTTACAAATAAATATATAAACATTAAGTAGAACGTAGAACAAACAACTTCAACTGTCTTGAAATAATGTTTTGTTAATTGACTGCTTGAGATTACTTTAAAGTTATGCAAATATGTAACCTAACCATATATGTTTATTTCTTTTGGTTTAGTTGCATTGTATCTGGATATAGCTCTACCTACAGTAGAGTTGCCATAGATTTTGAGTAGGCTAGGGGCTAGGCCTCTATAATAATAATTAGTAAGGCTATATTTTTATAATTATTTGTTTGGACATTTGCCATCATTTGTGTAGGCCTATAAAGAAAAAAAGTAAAAACAACTTTATTTGTAGAGTATAGACTAAGTGAGAACTAAAGCTAAAGCCGCGTTTACACTTGTAGCTGGAGAGTTATATAGCCGAGCTACAATTTTTTTAAAACGACATTCAAGTTCGGGATACACATAGCAGGTTTCCACGGCTAGATAGCAGAAAACGAGCTATCAGTGTTGGTTGTCGGTAAAGATCAAATAGGCCTATAACATCTAGCCCAGCTATATAGCTCTGTTAATTTGTTTGTAGCAGAGCTATATATAGCCCCCCCCCCCACTTTAACCTCCATTTTATTTCGGCCATCACGACCACGTGTGTTGTTTTCCAGTGCTTACCAACCCTTTTTGTTGTGTGCACCTTGTCAATAGTTTTTTTGTCAATAGCGGCATTGTGTGCAGTGTGGGAAGTGAATTTGAATGGAGTAAGGAAAATATTAACCATAGAGCTCTTCAGAGTTGTGTTGAGTAGAGCTAGCATCCCTGTATTGTGGATGCCTCAAATGCCGAATTTAAAATGAGGACCAGAAGCAAGATGTTTGGTCTGACATTGGAAATTGATAGAGACGAGGTCGAGAAGAAGATTCGCTGTCTAACTGGTCAATATCAGCGCAATTCCAGGAAAAAGGAGAGTGGTTCTGAACAGAAAATGAACCAAAATGGCCAAATTTCAATATGCTTAGTTTTTAAAAGCACAAATGCAAACCAAGGAAATGTTAGTGAAACTATTCCAACGAGTCTCTAAATAGTTAGGTCCAATAACATTAAACAAATATTCGAAATCACAACGGGTCATTGTCAAAAAAATTTAAAACTTTCATCATATCGAATTTCACAAATAGTCGTATTTCCCACAGTATCATCCCTATCATCTTCAAGTAAATCTTCTATCAAATCACTACCACTGTAGGCCCTACTTGTTTCTACATTCAAGTGATGATTTCACCAAAAATCTGCTTTTTCTTCTTTTTGTAGCTAGTAAGTAGGCCTATAACTCTGTTGCAGCAGCAAGAAGTAGCTGCTACTTTTTTACTCGGCATCTTGAGGTGAACTAGATTGACAACTTCAGGGGGAAGACGGGGTACAATGAAACATGGGGAACAATGAAACATTAAGTTTATAGTCATATGTTTTTGTTCAAATGAGCTGATATTGTTGTATGATATTGTATTATACATCTGTAATAACCAGGTGTAATTTGGAAGCAATTCTTCAAGTAGCAAGGGAGCAGTTGACATTAATTGATTTCTGTATTGGCAAAGTAAGTGTTTTTTTTAACGTTTTAAGTTTTAAGTTTTTATTCTCTTTTGTATTTTAGATATTTTTTAAAATTTAATGCTACCATATTAATTACTATGTTATAAACAAACAATCCTCAAATGAATAAGTAATGATGTTAATTAGTTTATAACCATGATAAAATTTAATTCTTAACTTCACTTTGGGGTACAATGAAACACAGTTGACCCCAGTACAGTGAAACATGTTACATTGTACCCCATTCCTTCAGCCTCTTATAAATGTTGTGGTTTTGAGGTTTACAACTTAAACTAAACTATGTTATGTTATTTTTATGGATGTAGCCTAATTTGTTTTTGTTTCAGTTGCCGAAATATTTTATAAGATCCATGCAATCAACATCGAAAGACTGAAAAAGGCCGCGTTTTAGAAGGTGATACGAAAAACCCAGTTTTGAAGGTAATGAAAGGTGAAAGTGTAAGAAGTATTGACAAATTCAGGAATTTAAATTATGTAATGCTCATCAGGTATTTAAACATATATAAATCCATGTCACAATATGAACATGTAACTTCAACATTGCAATATCAGCCAAACTCTTCTTTCAATAGAGTGTTTTAAATGGAATTAGAGGATCAGTTACACGAATATATATCGACAAATGTTAAAATTCATCATAGACTTTGTAGTCAACAAGTACAAAAGCTAGGATGTAAGCTAACTAAAAGTTCCTGAATCGTGGATAAAAAACGAACAAGCTCGGGAGGATTGATTGTACGGTTTTTGAAAAAGATATCTGCCATTACAATTCACAAGCCTGAAGCCACGAGCCAAAAACTAGCACCAATAAAAGAAAATTGTATTTTTCACTATGCCTGTAAAAAATGGAATGGTTGAAGCGTTAGAAAAAACAAAACAGAAAGCCAAGACTAACAAAAATGAACGCAACTAAAAGCAATAAAAAAGAGATTAATTGAAAGTGACAGTGATGTCAACTACACAGACGATGAACCTGAACACAGATAGTGAAGACAACACTGATGTTGAAATGACAAATCTAGATTTAGAAACACTTAAAGACATCTATAACATAAAAGAAGGAGATTATGTACTCATTAAAGAGGTAAAGTTAAGAACAAAACATAATTTTCAGCAGGAGAATTGGTTACTGAAGAATGAGAAGACTGTCAAGTATATTATTAGACTTGATCCTTAGGCTACTACAAATTTGTTCGCACTTTAAAAACTTGTACATTTGAAAATATCAAATTGTTATGAAATTGCCTTCATCTATTGCTTCTGGAGAAAATAAAAGGAAGGTAGATGTGCCTTAGTAGTTATTTTATTAAGTAAACCACAAGTTTTATATTATTGTAACAATACAACTTGCACTGGGAAATTTGAGTTTTAAATTAAGTTCAATATCTATATCTAACATATTCATAGCATATAACTTATTGGAACTCTAGCATTGTTGTTAATCTGAAAACTATATATTGTAATTAATTATTATTTGATTTTAGCTATAGTAAAAAATAAGTTCTGTTTGAATTTATTTTGTTGTTCCATTGTTCCCCGTCATATGTTTCATTGTACCCCGTGCTTGGGGTACAATGAAACACATGTTAAATTTTGCTAAAAGTTTAATAGTTTATTTCTGGGTAAAATATTGAGTTTAAAAATCATGTAATTACATATGGTAACATTTAAGGAAAAACTCATGTTAATTTCAACTGTAGTGTGGTAATATTTTTAACAGAAAAAAATATTTAGGGCCTACTAAGTTTTGTTTCATTGTACCCCGCTCTCCCCTACCGTACACAGCTATTTGTAGTTGCTAGAAAAACGTTTATATTAGAATATAGTGGAGCTATGTAACCGAGCTATATAGGCATGGTTTAATTATTATAAAATACCGTACATATGTGATTCTTTGTGTGTATTGGTGTGTGTTAGGTAATTCTTGTAAGTATAACTACAGTCTTATAGTTAACCAAACTAGTTACCTAGTCACATAGACATTTATCAATTATCTTTATAACTATTATTGTCTTATAGTGAACCAAACTAGTTAGTCACATAGACATTTATCTATTATCTTTTTATAACTATTGTTTTATAGTGAACCAAACTAGTTAGTCACATAGACATTTATCAATTATCTTTATAATTATTGTCTTATAGTGAACCAAACTAGTTAGTCACATAGACATTTATCAATTATCTTTATAACTATTGTCTTATAGTGAACCACACTAGTTAGTCACATAGACATTTATCGATTATCTTTATAACTATTGTCTTATAGTAAACCAAACTAGTTAGTCACATAGACATTTATCGATTATCTTTATAACAACTATTGTCTTATAGTGAACCAAACTAGTTAGTCACATAGACATTTATCGATTATCAACACTGATCATAAAGAGATAGCTGATTCAATATTTGTAATTGTCTTTGCAATAACATTTGCATATTACTATGTTTAAAAAAAAATTAATTATACAAAACAAAAACTAGGTTTTAGAAGAATGGTCTAAGAATTTTATGCTTAGTGTATATGAATGTGTCTGTTTAGTAAACAAATTAATAATATTTCCCATTTGTAAAATATGTTTTTTTTTCAACCCACTTTTACAGTTCAAACTAAAAAATAGTTTTTCTCTAGATTTTACATGATTAAAAATATAATTTTTAAATAATTGCTAAGTAGATTTAAATGGCCAAAAGGTAGGTAAAAGAAAACCCATTAAGACTGATTGATATATAAAGGCCTCCAAATGAGTTACAATAATCTAAGAACTTGCAAATTCACTGATTTAAGCCTTGGCTCTTTTCGATAGAGGTGCCATGCCTAAAAAAAACAAAAACAGACATCTGTTAGGTTTTATCTGTTATGAGTTTCATAAAACCTTTCCATTTGCTTTTGTGTGAAAAATAATGTCTCTCAAGTTAATCTACTGCTAATTCGCACTACAATTGTTATTTTTATAACTTCTAAAAACTTTATTTATTTATGATTCATGACTCAGCTTATAATAGCCTAATTCATTTGTTATCTAATTTTATATTCACCTGTCAATACTATAAATACTATAGTTAGTTATACATTATACATGGTCTTCTCTATACTTTCGTTGAAACAACTTTGTAAAAGATATATGACTCAATTGTGTTTATAATTACACAAATAACTTTTTCACTTAATTCTTTTTAATAAAGAGGAAAACTTGTGGTCTTTCATTTAACCTTTAGATAAAACTATATTTTTCAGTTAGTATATCGAAGATATTTATCATATTATATGCAGGCCTAATTAGTATGATGCAATAAGTGTTATCTAGTCAGGATTAAGAATGCATTGCAATTAGCAGTGCCCGTTGTAGAGAGTAGGCCTAGGCTAGGCGATGCAATGGCTTGTTAATATTTAAACTGTAAACAGGCTTATCCTGAGGGATGAGACCATGTCCTGCACTGAATCAATAATTAAAGAAAGGATAAACACGGATTATGTAGCGTTCATAGTATGCTTTACTGAATTTAAATTCTTGTAACAATTCTTCTCCATGGTATCACCTTAAGGATGTAATTTTCTAGCAGAAATTTACTTGCGCGAAAAATTTGAGTTTACTGCTTTATTTTTAGTAATGAAGTATATTATTTACTTAATTTTTAGGCCTACATACTGTTTTTTTTTGTCTCTGCATTCCTCGAGATTTCCTCCCCTCTTCACATTCCTTTAAAGCTGCGAATTAAAGATTCTGTTTAAAGTTTTTTTAACGTAGATAAGGGAGTGAATACTTGGTCTTTATAAAGGTATCAATGTTTTGTAGGTTCCAAGATATGATTTCGCTAATTCCTTTATATTAGACTAGGGGAAACTCCTGCGTGCTCGGCACGCCAACCCCGTTAAGACCTTACTTTTCTATACACATAATTATGTTATGTTTTCTTTATAGTAAAGGTGTAGGATTAATAATAACCCCAACGCTAAGGTGGTAAATAATGTTAAATGTTCAAATCAAATTACTTCTTATATTTTATAACAGCAGTTATAATAAAGGTTAAAAGAACCAGCAAGGCTCAGGTCTACACTTTAATAAAAGCCTAACCTAAAAGTTAAAAATACAAATAATTGTTTCAAAGTTTGAAATCAGCTGTTAATGGAAGTATTAGAGCAAACAGCTGTTTTATCTGTTATTTTATTCAATTGGTTGCTATGGTAATGAATGTAAATACATGTGTTAGTTCATCAGTCTAGGCCTAACCTAAGAATTTTTTCCGTCTAAATTTACAAATATTGAAATAAAAAATGTTTTTATCAAAATGAATTAAGCCTATATGTTACTCAGGGATAGTGCAGATTTTTATTAATAAAACTATTTTTTCAGTCGGTTTAGTAGGTCCAGAAATGATCTCCACATACAAACAAATACACAAATTTTATCTCTTTATAATATTAATATAGAAGAGTTTCCTTTCGAGGTTTACCATCTATATTATAACTTCAACTTGTAAGTAAAACTACGCATTAGTGTAGGCCTACCTACTTACTGACTAAATATATACAATTGGCCTCAAATTTGCGAGAAAAACACGAAACAAATTTCCGAATTACTTAAAAGTTAAATTTTTGAAAGAAAGAACTTGCATTTATTTCTGAAATAGTCAAAACAAATGCTCTTTGTTCATTTAAAATAGTTAGCACAGCTGATAAAAGCGTGTTTAGTCTTATCTCTTTATATTGGCATGCATCCTAATTCACAGTGGCATTTCTATTAACAGCTGATTTCATAATAACAGTTTCATAATTTGTATCTCTACTTTTTAGGTTGGGTTTTTGTTTGGTAGTGGTTGGACATAAGTCAAACTCTTTTTAAACTTTGTTACAGTTCCGTTATATCGTAAACAATCACAGTAAATAATTTATTTTATTCAGAAATTTAATGTTAATACCGTTTTAGCTCTAAAATTGTGATCAATCCTACACCTTTTTTAAAAAGAAATTGTAAAATATGTGTGCCTAGATTGGAAACAAATAAATATAATGGGGGTTGCCATACGAAGTAATCCTGGATCGCCCATAGATTAGCAAAAAAAAAAAACAAAACCATAGACAATATTACTTTTTTTGTAACGTTTAGATTTATTTCGAACAAAATTGTTTGCAACGCCTATTCAATTATTAAATACATAAACTGATAGCTATATATGATATACAGTGTGTTAAAAAAGTGTTGGGACGGACGGATTTCTTGACGTCTAACAAAGATAGTAAATTTTTAAACTCTCATTTTAAAGGATTGCATATTTGGAATATCTCGTTTGTTTTCAAATTGTGATAACCATCCGTTTTTCAATATGGCGGCCAACTTTAAACAATATTAACGGAAACCTCCAGTTTGCATTACGGTTCCGGATTTTATACGTAATTTTAAAATTTGTTTATTTTTTGAATTTTCTAAATAAACCCGAACGTTTTCGAGTAAATTGAACTTGAAATGTTGATTTTTCTATTTTTAGCCTAATTTTCGAAGATATTACACTCGAACTTGAAAACGGTTGATCGGATGAGGGTAGGAATTCGTTTCTTCGCATTTTAGACCAGTTGGAGACAATACCCAAAATTCATTATTTTATATAGATGTGTTTTTTCCCTGGATTGATAAGCGGTGGTAAAGGTGCTTAACAATTTCAGATTTTTTTGTGAAAGGGTCCTAGTAGGATTCTTCAGAACCATTTTCCCCGATCCGATTCAAAATGGCGTAGTTGGACTGTTCAATTGTTTTTGGGTAGGGATTTGAGGTGAGTATATGTTTTTTCCCACCTTGATAAGTGGTAGTAATATGCTTCAAAATTGCTGAATTTTTGGTAAAAAAGTCCTTGTAGGATTTCCTAATAGGAATTTTTTAATTTTTTTATTTGGTGCAAAATGGCGGTCTGTTTGATTTAAACCAAAATGGCAAAGTTAGAGCGAGGAAATTGCATGATTTCTCCCACTCAAAAGCCCGAATACAATTTGTGAGTTAAATCATTCGAAAGGCAATAAATTTACTATAATCCTTTGCAAATGTATTTTTGGTACAGTTCCCGGAACAAAGAACAAAATTCTAGGAATCTCCCGATAAATGATTTTTCATTATCCATGTAAAAAAAATTCGACTATAGTAATGCGGTAGTGCTGCTTGCTGTTTTTTTTAAAGGCCACAGCATCTTGGGGTTGGAAGTTGAAAAATTATGCCCATTTCATAGATGCTTGAAATATGTTTTATCAAGTCGCACCATAAAAAGTACACATTTTTACACACATTTATTTCAATACCTGTAGTCAGTTTTTAAGTTTTCACCGATAATTCTCGACAGCTCATTAAAATATTATGATAAAACAAATTATTTCAAGCATCTTTTAATTGCGAATGAGCTTTTAGCTTCTACTCCCAAGTTGCTGTAGCCTTTCAAAAATCGAAAATCAATATTTTCAAGTCTGATTTATACGAAAACTGTTGGATTTATTAAAAAATGCAAGGAATAAACAAATCTTAAAATTACGTATATACAATCCGAAAACGTAATTCAAAATGGAGGCTTCCGTTTTACACTTTAAAGTTGGCCGCCATATTGGAAAACTAATTGATGTGACAATTTGAAAGCCATCGACAGTGCCGGATCTACACTCGATTCCATGTTCACCGTGCAGTACAGAGCGAACATAAGCCATGGTAACCAAACGACAGTCTCAGCGATAGTAGCCAACTAAAAAACATCAACTCCCATGCAACGCTCGGAAAGTTGACGCAACCCGCATGACAATAAACGTGATGTTCACTGTAATGGTAGTAGCATGACTTATCTCCCGTAAGACCTGTACTGCACGGTGAACGTGGAATTGAGTGTAGGAAATTTCTCGGGGGGGGGGGGGGGAGCAAGTCAGCTCTTAGCTGACCTATAGCTGTTTTTCACTATTTATTGCAATAATAAATAACAAGATAAACGTAAATAGCCTTTTTTAAAAGTGTGTCAAACTTAATTTATTGAAATAAAAACACATACTATATCATAGAATTGTATGCATTTTTCTAAGCAATGATGGTCTTCGCAGCTATCTTTCATTATGCTTTAGAAAATGTGATGTGTGCAGATGTTTTTAAAAAATATTTTTCTCGATAAAATGAGTTAGGGTCGGCTCTAGTTAAAACAGAAAGCAACCTGCGACTCCAGCGTAGCAGCGGTAGGTTACGCGGACATTGCTCATTCTAAATCCATTTAAAAACCTGCAATTGTTCAAATAGCGTTTAAAAAAATACCAAACTCTTGGGGACGAAATTCTTCATGCGAATGGCTTGGTAGTTTTTCGCTATAATTAATAGTGACAACGTAAAAAAATATTTAAAATCACCCTATAGCGGCGGTAGGTTACACGGACAT
>JAGFPH010002365.1:67202-83068 GCA_018207615.1 Philaenus spumarius | reverse complement strand
AAAAATATTTAAAATCACCCTATAGCGGCGGTAGGTTACACGGACATTGCTCAGCCTAAATCCATTTAAAACCCGCAATTGTTCAAATAGCGTTTTTAAAAAAATACCATACTCTTGGGAACGAAATTCTTCATGCGAACGGCTTGGTAGTTTTTCGCTACAATTAGTAGTGACAACATAAAAAAATATTAAAAATCAATGTTTTAAATTGTTAATAAATATCAAACAAAATGTTTTTCTTAGTTTTGAAAAAGCCATTTGCATGCATATTTGTCCATAGCTTTAAAATGACATATCGTTCATAATTATCCGATAAAAAATAAAGGAAGAATTTGGATTTTAATTTAACATTGGTGTTATGGAGTGTCAGCCAACATGGCCGACAGCTAGAGCTGACCCTTAATCGCTTCTTCATAATTAATTTTATTGAATTAGCCTCTTGGCTTTCTATAGATAGTATTGTTAGGTTTTTCAATCTGTCTTGAGTCATTGTTGATCTGAGATATTTTTTAATTATCTTCAGTTTATCTTCAAAAAGGAATTTGAAATTAATAAATATGTTTATTCACTTCTATTTAAAACTAATTACAAAACTTTTTACATTTTGAAAAAAATTACAAAAAATGTTTAGCCTACTACTTTTAATGTTGGCCTAAAGTTGAACTTTTTTCTTCCGTTACTGAACAGTTTTTGTTTCTTCAGCTAATAACTTTGAAAATTTTACATCAATCTGTTTTTTTACTGTCATACATGAATTGTTTGAACCTTTCTCTAAAAAAATGGTACGGAACACTTTTGTATTGGGGTATACCTAATTACTATATTCGGTGAATTTTTGAAAAATGCTTGCAACACGCACCGAAATAGCATGGCATGGCAGAAATTTAGAACGAACAGTTCTAGGGTTAAGTATTCAATTAAATTTATTCTTATTGTTAATTACCTCTAAATATAGATTTAGGTAGATATTGTAGACGCTATCACTAGACTACACAATCGTATATTTGACTAGCTGCCCCGATCCGGCTTTGCACGGATAGACAAATCAAAGTTAAATGTATATTAACAAAAAATATATTATATCAATAAATATATTACACTATGTATTTCTTATCGGGATGTTTAGTAACTTTGACCCCCCCCCCCCCCAAAACCTCCTCTAAAATTTCGATTTTTCTGAAACCCTTTCTTAGCGAGCACCCCCCCCCCCCCTCCATACCAAATTGAGGGAAGCTACATACCAAATTTCATTCCAATCCGTTCGATGGTTTTTTGTAGTAACTTTGACCCCCAAACCACCCTAAAATTTCGAATTTTTAAAAACCTTTCTTAGCAAGTACCTAGATTCCTAGAAGAAGCTGCATACCAAATTTCATTCCAATCTGTTCGATGGTTTTTTTTAGTAAATTTGACCCCCCAAAACCCCCTAAAATTTCGAATTTTTTAAAAACCCTTTCTTAGCTAGCATCTATGACCCTAGAGGAAGCTACATACCAAATTTCATTCCAATCCGTTCGGTAGGTTTTGAGAAATCGTGATTTAGTAACTTTGACCCCCCAAAACCCCCCCTAAAATTTCGAATTTTCGGAAACCCTTTCTTAGTGCGCGTCTAGAGCCGTTAAAGGGAATTAGTGCCAAATTTCATGTTTGCAGGCATCGTGGTTTTTGAGCTACTGTCATGAGTCAATTAGTCAATGGTATTTGGCTTTTATAAGTATAGATTTAAAACTATGTGAGCTTAAGACTGAAACTGTACCACTGATTAATTGAACACTGTTATACAGTTCACTAAATTTTACAATGTACAAGACGCACCGCTAGACAACTGCAACTGGTACTGTCTTTGTGTCTTTTCCCGCCTTTCTCTATGAGTCACAGGCATAGATATGTAGTAGTGTAGTACTATTATTCATATCTATGGTCGCAGGCCACCCTCCCCTCCCCTAGCTTCCTGCTTGTTTTTCTTCAATGAAACAAGCAACTACGCAATTCACATCAACGCAATTGGCGCTCTTCTGTTATTGAATTTAAATACGCTTGCTTTACTTTTTCGTAAAGCAAGGATTTGAGGAAACCTTCTGTAATAGTTTAATAAAACCCCACCAGTATAAAAGGATATGATATCTAAATTTTATGTTTTTATATATGTTTATATGTCACTATGAAATTATAAAATAGGATCAATTTTTCAATCCCATTTTGCCTCCGTCCGGGGCAGTTGCATCCTCCCCCCCCCCCCCACACTTCGGCTCTGGCCACCGATATATTCAAAATAAACAATCCTTTAAAATGAAAGTTTAAACATTTTCCTATCTTTGTAGGAAGCCCGAGAAATCCAGCCATTCCGAAACTTTTTTTGACACACTGTATTAAGTGACAGCCTACACCGAGAAATATAAATAGCTAAAGATATTGTTAACCTAAGTGTATACGGAAATTCCTAATAGTGGGAAACCTAATGACCACATACAGTGCTAACTTTCTAACTATAGAGTTTTAACGGTTTTAAAATCAAATTGAGAAGTAAAATAATTCGACCACGCAGCTGAACCGCTGACGTGAGTTGAGCAAATTTCCAAAATTAAGTTTATAGGCCTATGTTTTAGGCCTATTCACGACGGTGCTGAATATCTGCAAAATGGTTCGCACGCTATTCCGCATTTTGGGAGTATCTTCAATATACAAAGCATTGCGTGCTTCGCACGCCATTCCGCATATTGGGAGTATCTTCAATACACAAAGCATTGCGTGCTTCGCACGCCAACCCCCGTATTGGGAGTATCTTCAATACACAAAGCATCGCGTGCTTCGCACGCCAACTCCCGTATTGGGAGTATCTTCAATACACAATGCATTGCGTGCTTCGCACGCCAACCCCAAGGTAGAATTCACCACATGACTTTGAACCGGGTACTTCTATGGTAGGCCTATTTTACGTTTTGATCGAGTTTTTTTGGGGAACCAAGCGAGCTATAAGGTCGCGTAAAAAACAAAATGTGCAGAATAACACCCTACATTTATATTTGTAGAAAAAACTCAAAGACAAATTCATTCTCGTAGGAAAAATCTCAAAAAAATAGTTACTTCCGGTCAAAAAACGTGTTTCTGATTGTTGGATTTTTGGCTAACGAACCCGTCCGAGCGACGTAGACAACCAACATGTATACCAAATATGTATGGGACTTAAAATGCGGCCGCTAGAGTGCGAACACATATACAGGGTGTATCAGGAAGAAACGGAAAGAATTGCAGGACGTGTTCTACTGGTGAAAATAATGAAAAAAGTTCATATAAACATAGGTCCGCAAACGCTTCGTTTTCCAGATATCCGCCATTTTGTTTTTTGTACAAAATAATTCATATCTAGAGAACGGTTTGACTGATTGAGTTCAAACTTGGCATGAAGTTTAACCTGTCAATGATATATCTCAAGAAAAATAAACGATTAAATCCAATGATGCGTTTCAAACCTAAATTACTCCAAAACTGTACATTTTAACGAAAAATGTCAAGACACCTTTTTTGTAGCCCTTTTGATTCCCTATCGGATGGTCTAACTGTCAAAACAATCGGATGAAGGATAATAGCTAAGTTAAAAGGTAATGGCAACAAATGTCCATACAATATTGTAGTATTTACTGTGTTGGTATAGGATGCCGGGTTGAACAAACCAATTAGTACACATAACTTAACTGTTATCCTTCATCCGATTGTTTTGACAGCTAAACAATCCTATAGGGAATCAAAAGGGCTACAAAAAAGGTGTCTTGACATTTTTCGTTAAAATTTACAGTTTTGGAGTAATTTAGGTTTGAAATTTTCAAACCGCCGCCATTTTGAAACGCATGATTGGATTTAATCGTTTATTTTTCTTGAGATATATCATTGACAGGTTAAACTTCATGCCAAGTTTGAACTCAATCAGTCAAACCGTTCTCTAGATATGAATTATTTTGTACAAAAAACAAAATGGCGAATATCTGGAAAACGATGCGTTTGCGGACCTATGTTTATAGGAACTTTTTTCATTATTTTCACCAGTAGAACACGTCCTGCAATTCTTTCCGTTTCTTCCTGATACACCCTGTATACATATATGATTTTTAATGACACCCCAAAACGTGTTCTGGGGACCATGATCGGTGCTCATTTGCTACTCCCATAAGAGCCACTGCAATAGCTCATTTTCCAATGGAAATTCGCTAATAAACAAAACGTAGGCTAACAGAAGATCGAGGTGGCTGAGCGTGAGTAACTCAACAAAATCCAACTGCTTTCAATATTAAAACGAAAATTGCATTTGTATCAATTAAAAGAAGCGGTCTTCGCAGATCCGGATTTAGGGCTTTTGAGGCTTACGCCAAATTTGATCGGCTGCCATATTGTTTTTTTCTCTTAGATTTTATCTATACTAATATTATAAAGAGGTAAAGTTTGTTTGTTTGTTTATTTGTTTGTTTGTTTGTATGTAGGGGGTAATCTCTGGCACTACTGAACCGATTGAAAAAATAGTTTTACAAATAAAAAGCTACACTATCCCTGAGTAACATAGGCTATGATTCATTTCGATAAAAACCTTTTTTTATTTCATAATTTATAAATTTAATGGGAAAAATTCTTAGGTTAGGACTAGAATGATAAACCAACACATGTATTTACATTTATTACCATAGCAACCAATTGAATAAAATAACAGATAATATTATATTATATTTGCTCCAATATTTCCATTAACAGCTGATTTCAAAATTTGAAGCAATTATTTTTGTATTTCTAGCTTTTAGGTTAGGATTTTAAAGAGTAGACCTGAGCCTTGCTGGTTCTTTTAACCGTTATTATAACTGCTTTAAAATATAAGAAATAATTTAAATTGAACATTTAACATTATTTACCGTCTTAGTTTTGAGGTTATTATTATCCTACACCTTTATTATAAATAAAACATAACATATGTTTTTAGAAGGTTACGTTGGGGGTTGGCGTGCGGAGCACGCAGGGGTCTCCCCTAGTGTAATATAAAAATGGTCTATAATTGATTTTCTTTGCACTTTTGTCAGAACAGTAATGGGTAAGCTAACATTCTATGACTATGTAGGTTACATGAACTAATGTCTAAAAACGTATAAGCTATAAAAAACATTGCAAAGATTTTTGAAATCTTGAAAGAGAAACTGCTGCCGATAACCTACCACTAAATTTCGCGTCCAGAGCCGTAAAATTTCCCCTTTTCACATGCCCTTATCTTCCTCTTTCGATTTTCCGAAAAATTAACCGGTGGCAAATTGTTTGCACCTCGACCTTACGGCCTCGGATTATGGATTGCTTCCAGACAGTCGGTCTCGGTTCAGAAGAGACTCCCACGTGGGTTTTAACCGAACCAAGGTCGTGTAAAAATAACCAAATATGAAGTATAATCTCCTATAGGCCTATTTATTTTTGTAAACCTAAAAATTCATCCTATTACGGAAAATCTCAAAAATTCTTACTTCCAGTTAAGAAACGTGCTTCCGGATGTTATAATTTTTGATAACGAACCAGTCCGAGCGACTTGTGTACCAAATTTGGACAAAATCGGACTTAAAATGCGGCCGTCAGAGTGCGAACACATTTTTGACCGAGCGAAGCGAGGTCCCCGTTTTAGCTCGACTGTTCGGCATTTCGTCTGTGTGTGTGTGTATGTCTGTCTCACGATTACGGCCAAACACCTTCACCGATTGTCATGATTTTTTGCATGAATGTTCCTATTCCTAGGCCAAGCCATGTATATATATAGTTTTTTCCATTTTTCATTTTCAACCCCTAAATAAAATAAAATTGGCGGCCGCACCGTTTCTCTCAGTGTAAGCTTTTTTATAAAGCCAGTTTGTGGCCTAACCGTAGTCTAATTGAAAAACTAATAACATTTAGCGGGTAGCAAATTTTATGATCTACAAAATTGTTTTCTTGATTTTTTCCCGTATCTCTAACGGTGAGCTCACAAAATGGCCGCATACTTCAAATTTGTTGAAAATAGTCCTAAGTTTTTTTATTTTAACTGTGTTTTTATACGTTTATTCTTCAGATATCTTCATAAATCCTTATAATTTTATGGAGAGGGAGAGAGAGCGCTACCTGCTGTCTTGCTCTTTCCTGTGCTAAGTCAGTGTGGCCGCTGTGACTGTGAGTGAGTTGTGGTTGCTTCCTCACTGGCACACTATTTTTAAACTAAACTCAAAACCACATTTGTTATTCCAACGATCGAGGTCTACTGTTCACAGAACTACTGGTGTAACATTTTTAACGACACCCCAAAACGTGTTCTTAGGACCTTGATCGGTACTCATCGACCACTCCCAACCTTAGGTATCACGATAAAAGTCCTTGCAACCTTTCCTCGTGGAAGCTCCCTAAAAAGTGTCGAATCAATTTAATTTGTATATTATAGAAAAAGGAAGATAATAATTAACTCGGCCAAACTTTTGCTTTACATGAATACCTTACCCGACGAGTAGACGGAAGGACTACTATGCCTGTCGTTACATCATGGATTACGTTGTCCCTTGACCGACATCTTTGAATATATACCCTAGGTTATATATTCAATGCCGACATCCATCTAGCTATCTAGTAGTCTCTTCACTTTCTTGCAATAACCTTGTTTTGCCGGTTGCCAAACTCTTTAATAAATGTTTTGTTTGGAAGTTGCAATGCTGTTTGGTCTGTTTTCTCATTAATGTTTTCGAGTTCAAATATTTTCTTTCTAGAGTCATTCTGGATATTGTTGACAACTACCAAGAAATACATTTTTTCTTTTTTTTTGAACTACAGATAAAATTAAAAAAACCATCGTGTTTGTCATTAAAACATTAAACTTTTTTGTATCTTGTAATTTTTTTGTAAAGTTAGCGGTTTTTGAGATATTTGACATTAAACATTATAAACGGCCGCCATTTTGAAAATATTTAAAATAATTTTATAATTTTTCGTACAATGATAAAAGGTTACTCAACAAATAGGTATACAAAGTTTGAGGTCAATATCTTTCCAACTTCCAAAAAATATTAAGTATTTTGTAAAAAACACTTACAGACAGACAGACGTAAAAATAAGCACCGTAGACCCATGTTTATATTGTGAATTATGTTTGTCTGGATCCCAGGAACATATCCACAAAAGGGGTCCAGAGAGTTCGGGGACACCCTGTGTAATCTACATAGGTAATCTATATGATCTACATAAAACTCTAGATATACCAATTATTACACTAAACTTAACTATTATCCTTCATTCGATTGTTTGACAATTACACCATCCGATAGGTAATCAAAAGGATTACAAAAAAGGTATCTTGAAATTTGTTGTTAAAATGTACGGTTTTTGAATAATTTAGGTTTGAAATTTTCAAACTGCAGCCATTTTGAAACGCATAATTGGATAGAATCGATTATTTTTCTTGAGATAGATCATTGTTAGGTTAAACTTCATGTCAAGTTTGAACTCAATCAGTCAAACATTTCTCTTAAAAAAACAGAATGGATGATATCTGGAAAACGAAGAGTTTTCGGGCTTATGTTTAAATGAACGTTTTTCTTATTTTTAGCTATAGCGAGATTGCCGCTTAGTTCTGAATCACCCTGTATATATCGAAATATTCAAGAATTATGACTGCAACAGTCTGCGAGTTCTATTCAATCCAGATTCCCGACATATCACGAAGTTTGCCGAAAGACTTTGCCCAACTCGTCATCACGATAGAGTAACTCCATGTCGTCTGGTTGCCGACCTACTAAATTTAGCTTGTCGTAGGGAGTCTTTTGTTTGAGTGCGACTTAGTTTTTCTAATATTTGTCGAAAAATAGCTAGATTGGGAAAATGTCTGACATAAACTGCGTACGTCAAATATTCTGTTAACAGTTATTCCCCTCGAACAGTTTGGTGTTCGTCGTGTATCTGCGCATGCTCACACTATATTTCTTCTGCTTATTCGAATGATTTAGTGCCGTCGTTTGTCAAATTTAAGAGACGTAGGCCTATTGCTACATTTAATTTTGTTGGTCCTATGTCAGACAAATATGACTTTAAAGGGATGTTGCCTTAAAGGAAAACAGAGTATACAATTTAAAAACTTTAATTAACTCAGTTAATTTCAAATTGGGAATTCACATCAGTGACATTCAAGTGCGCCCATATGATATTTTCTATGGGGTCTCGACTGGGGTACGTGGATTAAAAAAGGTTCCCTCCCCTCAAAGGGTTGTCCGAGGAAATTTTTGACCTCGCCCGGAAAACGTTTAAAATTTGGGAAACCAAATTGTCTGTTTAGGTGAACTAGTAACCCACTCAGCATTGAGTCTGTACCTTTACACCGTCAATAAATACACAAAGCTACAAAAAAGGTTGATATTTTTTTGTTAAAATGTACGATTTTTGAGTAATTTAGGTTTGGAATTTAGCCGCCATTTTGAAATTCATTATTGGATATAATCGCTTATTTTTTTAAAAATAGATCATTGTTAGCTTAAACTTCATGTCAAGTTTGAACTCAATCAGTCAAACATTTCTCTAGATATGAATTATTTTGTAAAAAACAAAATGGCGGATAGATAGAAAACGGAGCATTTTTTACTTACGTTTATTGGAACATTTTATCTTATTTTGACGTGGGGAATCTCCTCCTGAATTCTTGGAAACCTTTTTCTGAACATCCTGTATATTTCATTTTCGCCCATGCTTAATAATCCTTTTGATATCATTAAGGATCTCCCTGCGGGCCGTCCTCCTAAGGCAAAATTAGAATTGCTTCAAAAATGAGTTTTGTTTGGTAGAGAAACGATCTACCGAGTTTTTTTGCGCAATCTTCAATGGTTACAAAATTATTACGCCGTTCGCAGGCTTTTGAATGTACTAGGGATGTTAATAAATTTCACTATGGTGCACTTAACAAAAGGTAAGTTCTATGTTGCTAGGGTAACTGTTCAAAAAATGTTTTTTTAATGTATTCTTATTATATAAATCTAATGTCCTGTCAATGGACCGATTTCCTCTGTCCTGCACAGTACAGGCCTAAGTAAAAGGTAAAAACAGTTATTGTGTTGACACACTTACATACAAGAAAGATAGAAATACGCTAGTACGAAATCGTGTAAATGTTAGATAAGCCGTAAACAGAGAAAGTGGTTATGTCAATGTCTTCGGGAGTATGACGTCAGTGGTCGGGTCGCTAAAGGCTGTGTCTACAACTTACAAGATGTTTAAACGTATCATAAAATAAACTCGTTAAATTTGATGTCTTCTCTCATTCATTGAATGGAATAAAGATAAAAAAATAAAACAAAGCTTGTAGTCTACTACAATTTGGCAGTTGTCTTATTGAATTCATCACAATGTTCGCAAAGATTTAGGGTTTCTATGCTGATACATTTTATTGAATAACCTTTGGAGCCCTAAACATGGGCTGGATTTCAAGGAAAACTTTAGTGGGGCAAGAAAACCTACCAGGGGGAATCTGGAGAGTAGCGAATTATAAGAAAAAACTATAATTCTTCCCACGAAAACTTTTAAACCGTCTTCTCTTTAATTTCCTGAATGAGAATGTCCAAAACAGGATAGTAGATGGTAACCCTGCAGTCCTGTCCTACTGATTCACAAGGATCTGTAGTTCCTCCATCCAAATTGTTTGGTACTTTCTTTTTTCTGGTTAGTTCCCCTAGTTTAAAACCATGACTTTCGCAAATATCAATCCAGTGCACCCAAAGCTTAAAAAAAACATTTCAACGTATATTCAAGTACCTAGCATTTTAAATATTACAACCAACATGTGGGCTATGTTTTGGGAGTAACGTGTGCGAGAGTGTATTTTTTTTTGTGGACGTTTGTTGCTTTGAATTTTCTTTTAAAGGATATGTTAAATTAGTTTTTAGTATTTCTATTGTCTAAATATGTATATATTTTTCTACTAAATTTTGTCTACGTTTTGTCCATTTGTCTAATTAGTTCAATCGTTTCGTGTGATAAACTTGGTCTGCCAGTTGATTTCTGCTTTTGAACTGATCCAGTTTCTTCGAATTGTTTGAAATAATGTATGTTATTTTCTTGTGGTGGATATTTTTCTGTATTCGCGTCGAAATGCACGTCGAACTGAAATTACAGACTTGAATTAAGCCAGCAACAAAACACACTTTGCTTCTTCTTTATTAGAGAACATAACGCACTCCCCATGAACAATTCAGAAAACACAAAACACTAAGGGGCGATTCACACTATTGTGCGATTTTTTCTTGTGAGGGTACATCAAAAACATTGTTTAAAAAATGTGTGACCTAAATCACTTAAAGAACAGGATGAATGAAGCAATTAACGTTTGGGCAGAAGTTTATTATCGACTGGACATTTGCCGAAGGCGCACATAGCGATAATAAACAGTGTCAGCTGTAGAAACCCCACCATTCTTTTATGATAACCCGGTACTGAAGAGGTCTGCATGGGACTTTTTTGTCCTGGTATTGCACAACCTTTAGGACAACTTTTAATATGCAAACGTCCAAAGAAAAGAAACCGTTATCTACATTACATAGTTTATTACAGTAAACTCGAAGTTTTTATGTCCAATGTAGCTGTCACAAAAGCCCTGGCGGAACACTCCTGCAACATCTCCGGGGAACTAAAGCGGATGCTTTTTTTTGCTTCATTTTTAATCCGACTCTGTTGATTACCGTAAATACAATTTTCTATTCATCGCAAAACTTCTTCATCTATATACTGGCTGACCCGTACGGCGTTGCCCGTGGTGGTTGGTATTTTCAGTCATTTTAACGTAATTGTATTCTTTTTAAGTGTTCAGTCAGTGAGTGGTATTTGGCTTTTATATATATAGATCTTAAATAATAAAAGCACTATTGTCATAATAATAAAAGAACTGAAATTATGATTTTAGTAACTTTGATCCCCCCAAACCCCTCCTAAAATTTCGAAATGTGTCATACCCTTTCATAGTGAGCACCTATGGCCCTAGAGAAAGCTATATACCAAATTTCATTCCAATCTGTTCGGTAATTTTGGAGAAATCGTGATTTAGTAATTTTTACCCCTTAAACCCCCCTAAAATTTCCAATTTTTTTAAAACCCTTATTTAGTGAACACTCGTGGCCCTAGAGGAAGCTACATACCAAATTTCATTCCAATCCGTTAGGTAGTTTTGAAGAAATCGTTTTTTAATAACTTTGATTCCCCCAAACCCCCCTAAAATTTCGAATTTTTTCAAACCCTTTCTTAGTGAACACCCTCATGGCCCTAGAGGAAGCTACATACCAAATTTCATTTCAATCCGTTTGGTAGTTTTTGAGAAATCGTGATGAGTGAGTCAGTGAGTGAGTGGAATTTCGCTTTTATATATGTAGATAAAAGCCAAATCCACTGATTTCTAAAAAACTACTGAACGGATTGGAACGAAATTTGGTATGTAGCTTCCTCTAGGGTCATAGGTGCACACTAAGAAAGGTTTTAAAAAAATTCGACATTTTAGGGGGGGTGTGTTTTGGGGGGGAGGGTAAAAGTTACTAAATCACGATTTCTCTAAAACTACTGAACGGATTGGAGAAATTTGGTATGTAACTTCCTCTAGGGTCGTAGGTGCTGATAGGAAAGGGTTTAAAAACATTCACTCACTCACTCACTCATCACGATTTCTCCAAAACCACCGAACGGATTGGAATGAAATTTGGTATGTAGCTTCCTCTAGGGCCTTAGGTGCTCGCTAAGAAAGGCTTTTAAAAAAATCTAAATTTTAGGGGAGGTTTGGGGGAGAGGATGAAAGTTACTAAAACTCCCCATACGAAATACATAGTGAAATTTGTATTTACTGATATAATTTTTTTTTTTGTTAATATACATTTAACTTTGATTTAACTATCCGTGCAAAGCCGGATCGGGCTAGCTAGTTGGTTAATATAAATGGCTTCTAAATAAATTATGGTTACTATAATAATTGTACGCGACTGCGTTTTCTTTCACTGTTGTTTATTGTTATTATTTTAATTTTTAATTTACTCGCAAGAATAATATTTGAAAGTGCAATAATAAACAATAAAGAATTCCAGATGAACTAGATTTACGCAGGACTTTTAGTTTTGGTACGAGTCTGACAAACATAGTAGGAATAAATTACTTTTCTGATGAAGAAACTTTGGGATTAGTTTTTCTTATTAAAATACCTAAGTTGAAGAAAATGTTGAGGTTATGCAAAGCGCCATAGTTTGTAGGTTAAATACTGAACATAGGAATGCGGCACTGGATGGCACCTCTGTGCTTTTTCACAAATCCATAGGCTTATTAGTATTAGGTACTGAGTAGGTCTACTCTGAAAATTTCAAAAAAAGTTTGAAATAGACACACACAAAAATGCCAAAGTTTCTTAAAATGTATTATCTTAAAATATTTAACCACATTTAATTTAATTCGGTTAAAAATACAGAAACTGCATCTATACTTATAAAAGCCAAATACCATTGACTCTTGACTCATCATAGTTTCTCCAAAACCAAGAGGCCTACAAACAAGAAATTTGGCACTAATACTCTTTATAGGCTCTAGACGCGCACTAAGAAATGATTTCCGAAAATTCGAAATTTTAGGGGGGTTTTGGGGGGTCAAAGTTACTAAATCACGATTTCTCAAAACCTACCGAACGGATTGAAATGAAATTTGGTATGTAGCTTCCTCTAGGACCATAGAAGCTCGCTAAGAAAAGGTTTAAACAAATTCGAAATTTTAGGGGGGTTTGGGGGGGGGGTCTAAGTTACAAAATCACAATTTCTCTAAAACCATCTAACGGATTGGAATGAAATCTGGTATGTAGCTTCCTCTAGGGCCCTAGGTACTCGCCAATAAAGTGTTTTAAAAAATTCGATATTTTAAGGAGATTGGGGGGTACTAAAAGAAACACCAAACGGATTGGAATGAAATTTATTATGTAGCTTCCTCTAGGGCCGTAGGTGTTCGCTAAGAAAGGATTAAAAAAAAAATCTAAATTTTAGGGGAGGTTTGGGGGGGTCTAAGTTACAAAATCACGATTTCTCTAAAACCATCGAACGGATTGGAATGAAATTTGGTATGTAGCTTCCCCTAGGGCCACAGATGCTCGCTAAGAAAGGGTTTAAAAAAAAAATCGAAATTTTAGGGAAGGTTTAAGGGGTCAAAGTTACTACAAAAAACCATCGAACGGATTGGAATGAAATTTGGTGTGTAGCTTCCTCTAGGGCCCTAGGTACTCGCTAATAAAGTGTTTTTAAAAAAATCGATATTTTAGGGGTCAAAGTTACTAAAAGAAACACCGAACGGATTCGAATGAAATTTATTATGTAGCTTCCTCTAGGGCCCTAGGTGTTCACTAAGAAAGGATTTAGAAAAAAAAAACTAAATTTTAGGGGAGGTTTGGGGGGGCTCAAAATTACTAAAAATCCCCATAAGAAATACATAGTGTAATATTTTATTGATATAATATATTTTTTGTTAATATATATTTAACTTTAATTTTTCTATCCGTGCAAAGCCGGATCGGGCCAGCTAGTTACTTATATGAATTGCCAGCATATTACTTGAGGTTATTTCGCTCGTATTTTAGTTCTGTGTAAACCCTCATTGTACACCATCGAAATTATTTGTCCCTCACAGGAGTTTCAACTCCAACGGGAAAACACGCTAGTATGACCGTAGCAAAATTTAAAGCTGCGTGAAAAAACTCCTACGTTAGTAGCTGGAAATAGCGCAGCATACGAATGTGTTGGTAACCAAAGAGTAAGAAAGAACAGTTGAACTTTTACACTGCCATCCTTAAACGCTTTCATACAAAAGCAAAGTGCGAACAAACAGTAAGCATTCGGCGTTATCGCGGTCAAAACTTCCGTTATGTTATCGGGAAACAAACAAAAAACGTCATCTTTGTTTACGAATGTGTAAAGCTATTTATTACTTTCTCACTATACTATAGTATAGAGAAAGTATAGTGATCGCAAAAAAAATCGATGTTGAGATTTTTGTGGAAATATCCGTTTTGGGACCCCCTGAGTCCAAAAAAGTGGTTTTTACAAAATGTCTGTCTGTATGTCTGTATGTATGTCTGTATGTCTGTATGTCTGTATGTATACAAAGCTAGAGAGAAAACTATTAGATCGATTTCAACCAAATTTGCACCAGACATGTCCAGTACGCCTGTATAGATGCACGAAAAAGGGTTTTGAACAATTTTGAAAAACCACCCCCTTTTTGGCCAAAAAACCCCCAAAAAATCAGTTATTATTTTTTTATAAAAAAACGGCTCTAACGATTTTGATAAAATTTGGCTTATTTGTAGCCTTTAATGTGCCCTACCATATACAAAAACCCGCATCTTTCTAAAAATTCTCGTTTAGCTAATAATAATAACTGATTTTGGGGGGTTTTTTGGCCATAAAGGGGGTTGTTTTTCAAAATTGTTCAAAACCTTTTTATGTGCATCTATAAAGACCTAATTGACGTGTTTGGTGCAAATTTGTTCGAAATCGATGGAATATTTTTCTCTCTAGCTAATAATAATAATATTTATTAGTTAATCGCCTACTTTAATAAAAGTATACAAAGCTAGAGAGAAAACTATTCGATCGATTTCAACCAAATTTGCACCAGACATGTACAGTACGCCTGTATAGATGCACGAAAAACGGTTTTGAAAATTTTTGAAAAACAACCCCCTTAATGGCAAAAAACCACCCAAAAAATCAGTTATTATTTTTTTGTAAAAAAACAGCTCTAACGATTTTGATAAAATTTGGCTTATTTGTAGCCCTTAACGTACCCTACCATATGCAAAAAACCGCATCTTTCTAAAAATTCTCGTTTAGCTAATAATAATAATAATAATAACTGATTTTGGAGGGTATTTTGGCCTTAAAGGGGGTTGTTTTTCAAAAATGTTCAAAATCTTTTTTCGTGCATCTATACTGCCCTAACTTACGTGTTTGGTGCAAATTTGTTCGAAATCGATTGAATAGTTTTCTCTCTAGATAATAATAATAATATTTATTAGTTAATCTCCTACTTTAAATCACCTCTCCTACTCCACCTACAATTTTGAAGTCACTGTGAATCTGTTTAATAATTTAAATATGTTTGTGAGAAAGTATGTGCCAGTTCCTGGTACGGTTTATTTTTAGAGTGGTTTCTAAAGCTTGGTACATTTTTGTGATTAATGTGTTTTTATTGTGACGGTGACAGTGTCAGCTGTTAATATATGCTCACGAGAAATGTCAAGGAGTTGATGACATTATTAGCGAATTTCCATAGGAAAAATGAGCTATTGCAGTGGCCCTTACGGTAAGACCCAAGGTCGGGAGTAGGAAATGAGCACCAATCATGGTCCCCAGAACACGTTTGGGGGTGTCATTAAAAATCATATATATATATATATATATATATATATATATGTGTGTGTGTTCGCACTCTAGCGACCGCATTTTAAGTCCGATTTGGTTCAAATTTGGTACACATGTTGGTTGTCTACGTCGCTCGGTGGGGTTTCTTTAGCCAAAGAAATCCAACAATCGGAAGCACGTTTTTTGACCGGAAGTAACTATTTTTTGAGATTTTACTTACGAGAATGAATTTGTTTTTCATTTTTTGCAAATATTAATGTAGGACGTTATTCTGCACATTTTGCTTTTTTACGCGACCTTATAGCTCGCTCGGTTCCCCCAAAATCGATCCAAACGTAAAATACCATAGGAGTACCCGGTTCAAAGCCATGCGGCGGATTCTACCGTGGGAAGCAGGCAATGCATTGTGTATTGAAGATACTCCCAATATGGGGGTTGGCGTGCGAAGCACGCAATGCTTTGTGTATTGAAGATACTCCCAAT
>JAGFPH010002365.1:37112-53010 GCA_018207615.1 Philaenus spumarius | reverse complement strand
ACCACTCACTGACTGAACACTTAAAAAGAATACAATTACGTTAAAAAGACTGAAAATACCAACCACCACGGGCAACGCCGTACGGGTCAGCTAGTACATATATATATATATATATAACCTTTAATGCCACCCCATAAGTGTTCTGGGGATCATGATCGGTGCTCATTTATCTTAGGTCTTACCATAAGAGTCACTGCAATAGCTCATCTTTCCTATGACAATTCGCTAAATACAGTTCTGGTAAGTAATGTTTTGGAATCTGAACAAATCTGTATGCTTGTTCTCTCGGCGCTTCATACATTCACGTGTACAACCAAACCTAACCCTAACCCAGCTTTTTACTTAAAATAAAACGGGTTCATACAGTTCAACCTGCCTCGCAGTATTGTAAAGTAGTTTATAATCAAACAACACACGATATATTAGTGTTTTAATGAAATGTTATCAGTATTGCTTTTGAAAAAATATCACTTGGCTACACTTTTGTGCTAACCTTTGTAGAGGAATATTCTCATTTAGCTTCCTATCGATTGACGTTATGAAAATAATTGTAGGTCTTAAAATGTTCCACAAAAAAAATCTAAATTTCCTTCGTACTACCAAATGTTTTCATCGTATATGCAGAATATCTATTCCTATGAAATCGTTTAAATAACCCTCGCTAAATGTGAATATATCGCTGGCTTGAAAAAGGTAAATGGTACTAAGGAATGCCTACGTGTCGTCGATTTAATGTTTGGATTAAAGAGGTTGTTGAAGTTGGGAAATATAGAGGACAACTGCCGTCAGCAAAGTACAAAAGTGTATGTCCCTGGAGTGGACGGCTGTTGTCAAAGAAGCCAAGGTTGTCCTAGGCTGGGTAATCCTTGCATTTGTAAAAATGGGCAAATTATATGAAGGGCTGATAAACCAAGGGGTACAAGTGACATTTTTTGAAAATGGAGTTACGTGTATCTTCAACACTTTCAAATGTTTGTGGCCAAAGAATATAACTGTAAGTCTATCATGTGTTGAGATCTAGTGGCGAAAGAAACTACTTCGTAGAAGATCTGTTTAGCTTAGAAGCCAAGGGGTACATGTGATGCTTTACTTTACATAGGTAATTCACTTGTAACCTATGTTTTATTACATAACTTCTAATTCCTGTTAACACGTTTAGGCAAATTTCGTATTTCCTATGCTAGGAGCTGACCTTTTATTTTTTACTTTCTCCACCCTATACGTAGTATATGGAGAAAGTATTATTTTCGTAAAAATGTTCGAATTTGAATTTTCAGTTGAATTATCTGTTTTGGTGCTCCCAGAATCCCAAAAAATTGTTTAGTGCAATTATCTGTGTTGGTGCTCCCTGAACCCAAATTATTTTTAGTGGAATTTTTTGTTTTGGTGCTCCCTGAACCCAAAAAAGTGTTTTTAGAGTGGTGTCTGTCTGTCAGTCTGTCTGTATGTATACACAACCAGAGAGGACACTATTGGTCCGATTTTCATGAAATTTGGTATGTAGGTACTAAACCCTAATATCTCCAGGCGTTTTTTTCATTTTTGGGAATTTTTAATTTTTAAGGGTAATTTACCCCTAAAAACACATAAAAAACGACAAAAATGCAAATTTCTCAAAAACAGCTCTAACGATTTAGATCAAATTTTCAGTATTTATAGCGCTTAAGATGCCAAACAAAATGACACCACCCGCTTTTATCAAAACTTCGGCGTTTTATAATTATGGGGAAATGTTTAAAAATAAACAAGTTTGTGTTGTCAATCTAGCATCGCAGAAGCGGCCGCACGGGGTAGCACCACGGTAGCGAGCACGGCCAGTAATTCAAAGGTCGCGCGATCGAATCCCGCCTGGGACAATAATTTTTTTATACGAATGACGCAGGTAAAATATTATTTTTTTTGTTTTGTTCTAAAAAGTAGTAAATAAAATGATTAAAAAACAATATTATTTTGACTACAGTAAGTTGGGAGAAAGTTTGTGTCAGTTAACTGATACCGTTTATTTATATTTATAGTCGCAATGCATTGTGTAGACCCCTATTGAAAATACTCTCAATATGGAGGTTGCAATGCACTGTGCTTCGGCAGCTTCTCATTGTCAAGCTCACATGTGCGTCCTTAGCAGTGAACGTGTTAACAGCCCAGGGGTACAAGTGACAACTTTTATCAAATATTGGCTGACAACAAAGAATAAGAGTATGAAAATCAAATTAATCTTTGTTTTTATGTTAGAGTCTAGAACCTAGCAATTAAAAATATACTAGTTTTAGTGATCATGGTTTTACCTGGATTTGATTTTAACAGTTTAACTTTAAACTGAGTTTTCTTAAAACTAACTTCACCACACTAAACTTAAACCCCTTGGCTTCTCAGCCCTTCATATATTAAATGTTATCGATAACATCAGTGGAAGTACGGTTGCTGCAGTCCCACAGTGCCTATACGCTAGCCATCACTGATTGTAAATAGCTTTGCACATTTTGTGGGACGAATCTTCCCAAAGTACACCCGTCTTAGTTGTTAAGATGTAATATTGTTTCTGAAGTTTGTCCAGGATAATATCGGTCCCACTCCAATTACTTTTATTGTTAATATTAATAGTGCGGCAAAAACTTAATGTACCGGTATTTAAAAACTCATATACCCTATCCATGAATTTTAATTATAACTCTTAAATGTTTCTTTGTCCACAGGTGAGTGAATCATGCTTGCATCTGGCTACTTTTTTTGAAGAATTTTCTACTGTTATTGAAAGGTAAATCATGTATGGTATTTTTTGTAATTAATAATGATTCGATTTTGATTAAAATCGCAGTATCTACGTATTTTGAAACTTCGGTTACTTTATAATTTAATATACAGGATGATTCTGATCCAAGCGGCAATCTCTCGGTAGCACATTCTATAGCTAAAAATAAGAAAAAACGTCCATACACACATAGGCACGAAAACGCTTCGTTTCTAGATATCCGCCATTTTGTTTTTTGTACACAATAATTCATATCTAGAAAAATGTTTGACTGATTTAGTTCAAACTTGGCATGAAGTTTAACCTAAGAATGATAAATCTGAAGAAAAATAAGCGATTCAATCAAATCATGCGTTTTTCAAAATGGCGGCTGTATGAAAACTTCAAACCTAAATTACTCAAAAATCGTACAGTTTAACAAAAAAAAAAAAAAACAAGACTCCTTTTTTGTAGCCTTTTTAACTTCCCGCTAAGAAAATTGAAAATTTTCTAAAATCGGGAAGTTATTGGTTTCACCCCGTTTTTCGAAAATCGAGTATTCATCAGATCTGGACGTTTTGAGGTCCTAGGAATCTCATCCTGTCTGTATGTATGTGTGTGTGTGTGCGTATGTAAGTATGTGACCCGCTTATAACTTTTGAACGGCTTAACCGATTGGATCCTACCAAATGGCGTTCTAAAGAGTTCCATCAAACTTAGATTTCCTGAAAATTTCAACTAATTCGGACCGGTAGGTTTTGAGAAATTTCGAAAAAACTAAGAAATAAAAAATTTTCAAATCAGGTTTTTTTGGAATAACTTTTAAACGGCTTTACCGATCAATTCCAAAATCTAATCAGCTTTTAACCTTGAAAAGCGACGTCGATCGCTACCAGTCCGGTCAAAATCGGTTAATTCGTTCGTGAGATATCGTGAACGAAAGAAAATAAAAAAAGTGTTTTTTCTCAATTTCTCCGAAATTTTTCATCAGAAAAATTTTTGATGTCGATTCTTTCAATGGATTCGAAAAACTGCATCGATTGCCGCAAATCGCATAAAAATCGGTTGATTCATTCGCGAGATATCGTGAACGAAAGAAAATAAAAAAAAGTGTTTTTCCTCAATTTCTCCGAAACTTTTCATCTGAAAAATTTTTGTTGTTGATTCTTTCAATGGACTTAAAATACTGCATCGATTGCCGCGAATCGCATAAAAATCGGTTGATTCATTCAAAAGTTATGGCAGTTCAAAATTTCCAAAAATAGTGTTTATCAAACTTTCATCATACTTTTGTAATTAAACTTAGCGGGAAGTTACAGGGATGGCCTTTAGGGTCAATCGTTTTACAAATTTTTGATTCCCTATCGGATAATGTTACTTTCAAAACAATCGGATGAAGTTAAAGATAATAACATTATTATAGGCCTATGCAATATGCAGTACATACAATATTGTTGAGTTTTCTTTGTTGGTATAGGATGCCGAGTTGAACAAACCAATTATTACACATAACTTAACTACTATTATCCTTCATCCGATTTTTTTGACTGTGAGACCGACCATCCGATAGGGAATCAAAAGGGCTACAATAAAGGTGTCTTGACATTTTTTGTTAAAATGTACGGTTTTTGAGTAATTTGGGTTTGAAATTTTCAAACAGCCGCCATTTTGAAACGCATGATTGGATTTAATCTCTTATTTTCTTGAGATATATCGTTGTTAGGTTAAACTTCATGCCATGAACTCAGTCACACATTTCTCTAGATATGAATTATTTTGTACAAAAAACAAAATGGCGGATATCTTGAAAATGAAGCGTTTTCGGGCCTATGTTTATATGTTCTTATTATTAGCTACAGAAAGAGCTACCGAGAGATTGCCACGTAGTTCTGAATCGCCCTGTATAAAACACAATGAAATCTGGAAAATATTGCTCTCTTAAAGACGTATTAGACATGAGCATTTGACAAGGTTTTCTACAAAACAAATTGTTTTCAAATTTTATATGTCATTTTTAATGCACTCCTACTCTTAAAATATATTATACACGTTGTCTTGCGACCATATGAACAAACTTTGTCACGTTATTCAGCATGTCAAAAGAAACAAAAAATGTAATATAACATGTGTCCTATCTCATTCCGTTTTCGGTCTGTCTGTATGTATGTGTTTTTTTACAAAATACTTAATATTTTTAGAAGTAGAAAAGATATTCAGCTCAAACTTTGTACACCTATTTGTTGCGTAACCTTTTATCACTGTACGAAAAATTAGAACAACATTTAAAATATTTTCAAATTGGTGGCTGTTTATAATTTTTAAAGTCAAATATCTCAAAAACCGCTAACTTTACAAAAAAATTACAAGAGACAAAAACGTTTACTTTTTTATTTTTTCTGTAGCTCAAAGGACAACAGAGGTATTGACAAAAAAAAGGAAAAATGTATTTCTTGGTAGTTGTCAACAATACCCAGAATTACTCTAGAAACAAAATATTTTCAAGTAATTTTGAGCTAAAATAATAAGTTATTTGCATAATGTTCCGAGCACTTTCTGAGCTGATTCCACTAGCAAAAATAACGAAAAAGTTAATTTATTCATAGGTCTGGAAATGCTTCGTTAGATAGTTACAGCTAGAGAAAGATTTCATCCTTGTATCAGACTACTCACAAAAACGAATAAATATTGAAATATGTAGGGTGTTAATTAAGGTGTAAAACTTAATTTAATTGACCTAAAATTAGCACATAAATTTAATAAAATAGGTTCCAGTTCTGTAACTGCAGTAATTGTTGCTATATTTGACCCAAAACGCAAAATTCGGTCTTAATAAACAGCTAATACTTTTATTTGTAAACATGGTCACATTGTTGTTATTTCTCATTTGATTTTCTTAACTAAGCTACAGTTACATTTGTACTTAAAAGGTGGATATTTTATAATTCAGTAATTTATTTAAACAAAATTGAGATCTGTGCGTAATCTGAAACCACGGGTGAAATCTTTCGCCAGCTCTCTCTAACGAAGCATTTCCAGTCCTATGGATATATGAACACTTTTATCATTTTTTGCTAGTGGAATCAGCTCAGAAAGTGCTCGAAACATTATGCAAATAACTTATTAGTTCAGCTCATAATAACTTTAAAATATTTTGTTTCTAGAGTAATTCTGGGTATTGTCGACAACTACCAAGAAATACATTTTTCCTTTTTTTTGTAAAAATATCTCTGTTGTCCTTTGAGCTACAGAAAAAAAAACCCATCTGGTTTGTCATTAAAAAAGTAAACTTTTTTGTCTCTTGTAATTTTTTTGTAAAGTTAGCGGTTTTTGAGATATTTGACTTTAAAAATTATAAACAGCCGCCATTTTGAAAATATTTAAAATATTGTTCTAATTTTTCTTAAAATGATAAAAGGTTACGCAACAAATAGGTGTACAAAGTTTGAGCTGAATATCTTTTCTACTTCTAAAAATATTAAGAGTATTTTGTAAAAAACACATACAGACAGACAGACCGAAAACGGAATGAGATAGGACACATGTTATATTACATTTTTTGTTTCTTTTGACATGCTGAATAACGTGACAAAGTTTGTTCATATGGTCGCAAGACACCCTGTATAAACAAGAGGATCAGTAACAGGACTGCATCACAGTGTTTTATAAAATTATTTATTTTTGAATTTATTTTGTGCTTTCTTTTACGGGCACTGTGTATTCATTCGCTAGGAAATTTCATAACGGCCAATTATGTTATTTTTAACTAATTTGTACAAATGAAATGTTATTTTGAACGTTTCACACTGCAGATTTACAGAAAACTGTAGACATCAAAGGTATTTAAAAAATAACTGACGTTTGGAAGATTACCTCATGTTATTTAAATTGGAGAACGTTTTAGTAGGCACTATCCCTTAGTTGGGAAGAACCAGTTGACGTGAGCTCATCACAGACGAACCAATTTGAGACCCAACAAAAATGTATTAATTCCTTTATTTAAGTTTGTTAAAAAAAATACAACGTATAAAGTCCTAAAAATTCCCCAAGTTATTTATACGACGAATTTTTTTCTAGAAACTCGCCATTAGTTTGAGAGAACCGTTCAACGAATGCTCATGACATAAATATAAATTTGAACTTAAACTTTTTCCATACTCCGAAAAAATGTAAAATTGTAATTCTTTCTTTAAATGTGTTAAAAAATACAAAACGTAAATGCCGTGCAACCGTCGCGTCGTTGTGAGTTTTACAGCCATTTTGCATTTGCAACTAACACATGATTTATTATTAGTAAAATCTGATTAATAGGCAGCTGATCATTTATTTTAACAAAGGAGGGTGGGGGGGGGGGGGGGGTGATAACTGACTTATTTTAACAGTTCAACTGAAAAATAGGAAACGCGAACGCTTATTATCACTTAAAAAAGTTACAATGCATCGTTTTATTTTCGTTAGCCAGCTCGAAATAACAAAGCGTATTCTATTCAAAAGAACTATTATTTCTTAGACCATTGTTAGCGGGAAAGGGGCGGGAGTGGTATTAAGCAGTATTCATAGCACCAGCAGTAAGCCGGTGTTGAAGAATCCCATTCAACCGAGCATCCGAGTTCAAGGTCATACGTTGACTTGCGCTTCCGCATTGAACAAGCCGCGTAGATGTGTTGGTCAGAGTTCTTGATACTTACCAGCGTTTTATTAACGAATTGCACACGGTTTCTATAGTCAGGGGGAAGTTTTGTTTATTTTCGTATGCCGTACCACAAGCTGTAAAAGGAGTTTTTTTTTTCATGAGTAGCCCATTTTCACTAAATGGAGTGATTCTAAAATTTGAGATTTTTAAATAAAATGTTATTATTTATAATAATCTTTATTTTTTTATTTAAATAATTCGACCACGCAGCTGAACCGCTGACGTGAGTTTAGCAAATTTCCAAAATTAAGTTTATAGGCCTATGTTTTAGGGTTTCAACCAACAATTTGAGAAATAGGTGAATAGTCACGACGGTGCTGAATAGCTGCAAAATGGTTCGCACGCCATTCCGCATATTGGGAGTTTCTTCAAAACACTATGCATTGCGTGCTTCGCACGCCATTTTGCATATTGGGATTATATTCAATACACAAAGCATTGCGTGCTTCGCACGCCACTCCGAATATTGGGAGTATCTTCAACACACAAAGCATTGCGTGCTTCGCACGCCAACCATACGGGGGTATCTTCAATACACAATGCATTACGTGCTTCGCACGCCATTCCGAGTATCGGGAGTATCTTCAACACACAAAGCATTGCGTGCTTCGCACGCCAATCCCACGGTAGAATCCACCACATGGCTTTGAACCGGGTACTTCTATGGTATTTTACGTTTTGATCTTTTTTTGGGGAACCAAGCGAGCCATAAGGTGCAGAATAACATCCTACATTTATGTTTGTAGGAAAAACTCAAACACAAATTCATTCTTGTAGGAAAAATCTTTAAAAAGTTACTTCCTGTCAAAAAACGTGCTTCTGATTGTTGGATTTTTCTTGGCTAATGAACTCGTCCGAGCGACGTAGACATGTGTACCAAATGTGAACCAAATCGGACTTATAATGCGGCCATTAGAGTGCGAACACATAAATACTTACATGTATATATGATTTTTAATGACACCCCAAAACGTGTTCTGGGGATCATGATCGGTGCTCATTTGCTACTCCTGACTTTGGGTCTTACCATAAGGGCCACTGCAATAGCTCATTTTTCCTATGGAAAAACGCTAATAATCGAAATTATTGGTTTGAAATTTAACATTGCTCTTATGGGATAAAAATCCAAGATTGCCGCCGCTACAGCAGACCCTTAATGGAAATATTAGAGCAAACAGATGATTACACGAAGCATGTTTAATTATTATTTAGTATGGCGCTCCCATTTCCATAAATTATTTATTGTGTTGCTTGTAGGCCTATGTCCAATTTTGTATGCTATTTGCCAATTTTGTTTACTAATATACCTCTAAAACTGTTTAACCGATTTAATTGAAATTTTTCATAGTACTCATCAAAATGTAAAGACCTACAGTAGTTTGAAAACAACGATCAACTTGATCCAATAATTCGATTCAAAATGGTGAATTTAAAAATGTTAAGTAGAATAACTCAACCCTCGTAAAATTTTATAAAAACTGTCAATTTTTGTAGCCCGTTTAAATTTTTGTCAAACGGTGTAACTCGATTGATTGTTTTTTATTGCTTCTGTACTTTTTTAAACTAAACAAAAATTACCTCCTCACAAAAAATGACAGAAGCAATAATGGAAACCCCGAGGTGATAAAACTTGTGCGGGGTGTTTTTATAACAATATTTATACATACATGAAACACAATTAAAATACGAAGTTGAGTGATCTACAGCCGACAGACTTCCCAATAAATTACACACTAGTCTACTATTTACAATTAAATCGACAAACAAAAATTTGACTTGTAATCTATAAGGGTGATTTTTAAGTATGGAAACGGCTTTATATTGCGCAACTGGGACGTTCTTGGCGGTAGAAACTTATGCTAACCTGTACAGTTTTAAAAATCCAACTTTTTGGTGGTTTTGAAATTTTTTTCCGCCATCTTGGTTCCGCCATATTGGATTTAACTTTATTATTTTAAATGAGATGATGGTCATATGACACATCACCTTAATGTGAAATTTCAAAAGAAAAACAATGGCGCAAACCGTTTTTTGATAGATGCCTTCGTTGTAGAGTTATTAGCATTCAAAGTTGCAGTTTTGGGAAAATTGTGTTCACAATAAAATTAGGTAGAACGCACTGCACTATCCAATTTTACGTTTTTTATTCATGAAGTATCTAAAAAACTAAATTTAAATGGTGGTTAGATATGATAATAATAAGTTTAACAATAAATGGACATAGCAACAACTAAAAATAAGTGGCTATTTCATGAACAGACATCAGCTGTAGGTGCTAAATTCAGCTAATAGGTATCTAAAAGATCAGCTGCGACAATGTGTTAAAAATTTATTTCATATTCTGTTTGCAAGATCAGCTGATAAATTCAGCTAATAGGTATCTAAAAGGTGAGCTGCGACAATTTGTTAAAAATTTATTTCATATTCTGTTTGCAAGATCAGCTGTTAATTTAAAACAATTAACTTTCTTTCATGTACTAACAGTACAATTTATACTACTACTTGATTTGATATTGCTAGTAAAAATAAAGTTTTAGGCCAAGTTGTTCATTATTTAAAGCATTTTTATTAGTGCCTTCTGTTTATTCCGTTCATTAAATTACAAAAATTCAAATTGGAATGCCTCCTTTAAGTGAAACTGAAAGAATAACGCTGCTGATGATGCATGGGTATGGTGATAGAGTACGGCCTTTACAAGAGGTATGTGATTTATTTAATAATACATTTCTAAACCGAGAACCGATTTCTAAATCCACTGTGAGCAAGACAGTACGACGATTTGAAGAAACCGGTACTGTAAATAATCGACCTCGCACCGGTAGGCCACGAACTGTTACAACTGATGCAAATTCTTTAGATGTATTGCAGTATTTTGTTGACGACCCGCATTCATCAATTAGACAAGTCGTTGACCAACATGTCATAAGTTATTCTTCAATCCAAAAAATTCTCAAGACAAATAAATTTCACCCTTATAAGCTACACTTGGTGCAAGAACTTTCGGAAGACGATTTTGACCGCAGAGTAGAGTACTGTGATACAGTAATGCAAAAATTAGACATTGACAATAATTTTTCTAATTTAATAGTATTTTCTGATGAGGCAACGTTCCTGTTAAATGATGAAGTGAATAAGCAAAACTGTAGATATTGGAGCACAAATAATCCCAGATGGATGATGGAAGCTCATACGCAACATCCTCAGAAAGTAAATGTTTGGTCGGGAATCGTTGGTCATTGTATTGTAGACCTTTTATGTTAGATGGAAATTTAACAGGAGAAACTTACTGCGACTTGTTAGTGAGTAGGATTATACCAAATATCCGGGAAACTCTTGGACAAGATTTGGATAACTTATAGTTTCAACAAGACGGGGCACCACCTCACTATTATCTAAGGGCGCGGCAAATTTTAAATGAACATTTTCCAAATCGCTGGATAGGTCGTAGAGGAGAAATAGAATGGCCTGCGATGTCACCAGACCTCTCTCCTCTTGATTACTATTTTTGGGGTTACCTTAAACAAAAAGTTTACCAGACAAAGCCTGCAGATATTAACGAATTGAAGAGAAGAATAATTGATGAATCTGCTCGTGTACCACCAGACATGATACAAAAAGTTACAAACGAATATTATTCCAGGTTAGCACACTGCCAAGCTGTAGAAGGGAAGCATTTTGAACATTTACTTTAGAAAGGTATTCTGTCAAAATTAGTTAAATACTTTATTTAAATTTAGTTTTTTAGATACTTCATGAATAAAAAATGTAAAAATGGATACTTCATGAATAAAAAATGTAAAAAAAGAAAGTGCAGTGCGTTCTACCTAATTTTATTGTGAACACAATTTTCCCAAAACTGCAACTTTGAATGCTAATAACTCTACAACGAAGGCATCTATCAAAAAACGGTTTGCGCCATTGTTTTCTTTTGAAATTTCACATTGAGGTGATGTGTCATATGACCATCATCTCATTAAAAATAATAAAGTTAAATCCAATATAGCGGAACCAAGATGGCGGACAAAAATTTGAAAACCACCAAAAAGTAGGATTTTTAAAACTGTACAGGTTAGCATAAGTTTCTACCGCCAAGAACGTCCCAGTTGCGCAATATAAAGCCGTTTCCATACTTATAAATCACCCTATATACCACTACGAAATACCACTCACTCACTCACTCACTCATCACGATTTCTCAAAAACTACCGAACGGATTGAAATGAAATTTGGTATGTAACTTCCTCTAGGGCCATGGGTGCTCACTAAGAAACGGTTTGAAAAATTTCGATATTTTAGGGGGGTATAAGGGGATCAAAGTTATTAAAAAACGATTTCTTCAAAACTACCGAACGGATTGGAATGAAATTTGGTATGTAGCTTCCTCTAGGGCCATAGGTGCTTACTAAGAAAGGGTTTGAAAAATTTCGAAATTATAGGAGGGGTTTTGGGGATCAAAGTTACTAAAATCATAATTTCAGATCTTTTATTATTATGACAATAGTGCTTTTATTATTTATGATCTATATATATAAAAGCCAAATACCACTCACTGACTGAACACTTAAAAAGAATACAATTACGTTAAAAAGACTGAAAAATACCAACCACCACGGGCAACGCCGTACGGGTCAGCTAGTCTTTTTATAAACAATGCACACCTATTTAAAACTTAAATTTACTTTTATATACATGTAAACAACACAGATCCATTATAAGTGTCTTACAAAAGCAATAAATTTGTTTTAATACAAATATTTCAGGTTATGTTCATCGTAGACTCTTTATACAGGCACTCGGACTTAGCATACACACTTGCAAGGATACAACGCGTGAATATAACACCAAAACATAACAGTCGAGATATTATATTAAAATAAGAATGTACATTATTAAGTTCGAGCAAAATATTACGCAGCAAACTGAAGAATTTATGTCTGTTTGAATATGATTTAATACTTTCTGGCATACAATTTAAAAATTTAGATGCTAGATATGCGTAGGATTTCTTATAAATAGTGAAATTTGGTTGGTGTCAAAAACTACCGCACAAAGGCTAATAGTAAAACAGCGTCAATTAGTTTGACAGGATCAACATCCATAGGAACAAAGCGTATTCAATAATTAATTTGCAGACCAATTAATTAAGTTTGACTGATTTAAATAAAAACTCCGATCCATAAAACAAGGAACAAAAACAATAACTAAACTACTAAATTGTAAGTTATGTTTAATACGTTACCCTTATGTACATTTCGATGACATGGTCATCATCCTCAGAGGGCTTTAACACTACTCAGAATAGTACACTTCTAATGTAACTGATGCCCCAATTTATCAATTGTTAATCCTTATAATTATTTTAGCTTAAACTCTTATGTCACTTAAGCAACAGGAATGTTACAAAATGATTGTTGTCAACATCCCATTTTCTCAACTATTTGAATAGTGAGCCTACACAGCCATGAATAATGTATTAGTGGATAGCATTTTTTTGCACCGACTTCTTATACAGCATACTAAGTAAACCGATTTGTTTTTACTTTGAACGTTAATCTTTTAAACGACATCTTGTTAATTTAGATATCTTATCAACAGATCTCAAATATACAGGGTGTTACAAAAAGGTTGGGCTGGCTATATAGATTCAGATTCTACATGTAAAAATAAGTCGAAAATGTAGTATAACATTTTTTCGATTTCGGCTTAGTTTAGCCGTAATCCGCCATTTTGTATTAAACAAAAATTATTAATAACTCAAAAGCCCTTGGAGGTATTTTTATGAAACTTGGTATACACTTTAACTCTATAGCTATAAACATTTTCCAAAAATATCTCTGATCAGACTCATCAAATTTCAAAATTTCGGTCATTTAAAATTTGTAAAGTCAAATTCCATGAAAACCAGTTACTTAATCAAAATTTTACTAGTCACTAAATTGGAAGCCCTTTTCATTTCAAATCGAATGACACTTTAATTGCAAAAATTGGTTAATAAATTGTTAAATGGCGGCAATTTAACAATTTCAAAGGAAAATTCAATTAAAACTATAGACTAGAAAATCTCCAAATTGTTCAATTTTAATTTTTGGTTGTTGTAGACAATTACCAAGAAATTATGTTTTTAATTTTTTGTCGATAACTCGGTTATCCTTTGACCTACTGAAACTACGAAACTACAAAAAAAGCATTTTGTCTGTCGTTAAAAAAGGAAAATATTTTGTCTCTTGTACATTTTTTGTAAAGTTAACGGTTTTCAAGATATTCCACGTTCAAAATTTGTAACGGCTGCCATTTTGAAAATTATAAAAATAAATTCTTTGTTTTTGGTACACTTGTTAATCGTAACATATAAAATTCTTACTCCAAATTTGAACTCGATATCTTATCTATTTCCAGAGTTACAGTGAGTTTTTGTACAAAAACAAAATGGCGGATTACGGCTAAACTAAGCCGAAATCGAAAAAATGTTATACTACATTTTCGACTTATTTTTGCACGTAGAATTTGAATCTGCATAGCCAGCCCAACCTTTTTGTAACACCCTGTATACAGAGTGTTTAATGTCCCTTCATTATTAGTGTTTAAGTAGCCTAATTATTGTTGTTACTGAAAGTAAACTAACAACTTTGTGTACATCTTCTATTGCATATAACATGACAATTTTTTTGACATATCTGACAATCTATGATTTTTTCGCCTGGGAGTGGGTTAACAATTTCAAATACAAAGGTAGGTCATGAATACACCGTTGTAAAGATTATTAAAAGAGAATCATAATGGCTCAAACTAGAGCTTGCTCCGTTTCTGTTATGGAAAATTATATTTTTATTATATAACATCAAACTATTTGTTTTAGGAATATGTAGGTTGTTGAGGTTAAATGTAACACATTTTACAAAAATAATCTGGAAATAAATGTAGTACGGTACCACTAATTTATCCGAGTTTCTATATGTACTTGAAATACGTTGGAAAAATAATGTTCATATAAATAAAACCGGGAATATAACCCTTGACCTTTTCCCCCAGAACTTTGATTGTCCATTACTTTGAAAGGAAGCAAGACGCTAAGCCCTACTTTGCTCCATTCTGTTTCCCTTTTAATAAGCTTTACAATGGTGTATTACATGGCCTACATTTATATTTGAAATTCTTCGGATAATGGGCTGCTTCGTCCGCGAGTTTGCACCTCGACCTTGCGGCCTGCGATCGGAAACTGCCCCCACGTGGTTTTGAACCTGGTAATTTTACGGTATTTTAAGTTTTGATCGATTTTGGGAGAATCAAAACGGGCTTTAAGGTCGTGTAGAAAAACAAAATGAGCAGAATAGTCTTATATATTTATTTTGTTAGATAAAACAAAAATTTTACCTTTGTTCAAAAGACGTGCTTCCGGTTGTTCGGGGGGTTTTTATTTTGATAACGAACTCGAACGTAAATGCGGCCGTAAGAGTGTGAACACATGTATAGCCTACTATATACAGGGTGTACAAAAAGTCCCGCACTGGTTTAATAATTCGTATATAAAGAAAATTTGAAGGTAGATGTGATTGAGGAACCTACTCTATGTAAAAATACTATTTTATTAAGTTTTCAAAAATATTATCCGCCATTTTGAATGTAACTTTGTTTTTTTAAATGGAAAGATGGTCTTGTGATACATCATTTCGATGTAGAATTTTAATGCAAAACCAACTGTAAAATTTGCACATCCATATCTTTAACCGATTAAAAATGGCGGCCAAAACACAAAGAAATCGTGTTTTCCGATTTTGCCCTATTTCGCTGTAGGTGCTATTTTTGTTTAAAATACCAATTATTATTATTTTTGGATTTAGAATTAAATAAGCTTTCAAACGATGTGCCACACAACGATATTTGGTTGAACCACTCGATATCAATTTTGAAAAATCAAAATGGCTGTACTCAAAAATTTTAAATACTCCCAAATATCTATGTGTGGCATATCGTTTGAAAGCTTACTTGATTCTAAACCCAAAAAGAATAATAATTAGTATTTTAAAAACATATAGTACAGCAAAATGGTGCAAAATTGAAAAACAAGATTTCGTTGTTTTTTGGCCGCCATTTTTAATCGGTTAAAGATATGGATGTGCAAATTTCTCCATTTTCTCTTGAAAATCTACATCGAAATGATGTATTACTTGACCACCTTCCCATTTAAAAAAACAAAGTTACATTCAAAATGGCGGATCTAAGATGGCGGATAAATTTTCCCTATTCTGGGAAACATAATCGGTGCTCATTTACCACTCCCGACCACCATACTTCACTGCAATAGCTCATCTTTCCTATGGAAATTCGAGAAAAATACTTATACCTAATTATCACATATTTCAGACGTATAAAGTAAATTATAAATCTAGAGTATGATACATTACTTAAAAACGAAACAATAATAATTAACGTTTGCAGTGTTTACTAAATTTTGCGCAACATACAGCTTACTCAATAAATTG
>JAGFPH010002365.1:15601-26315 GCA_018207615.1 Philaenus spumarius | reverse complement strand
ATAAGGTACAATTTATTGACGTCAGATTTATGAAATCTAATTAAGTTAATTGTCTTCAAATTTATGAAATAAAGCACGATTGATTGACTTAAAATTTCCGAAATCAGTCGAAGTTTATAGACTTCAGTTTGCTGAAAGAAAGTACCTACAATTTATTTACTTCAGATTTCTAAAATGACGCGAAGTTAATTGACTTTAAACTTTGATTTCAGGAATGATGTATAATCTATTGTATTAAGGGACGATTGATTGACTTCAGATTCATTGAATGAAGCTGAGTTTATTGACTTTAGGTTGTTGAAATGAAGTAAAGTTTATCGTCTTCTAGTTGCTGAAATAATATACAATTTTTTTTACATACGTAGTGGTTCCTATTTGTTTTAAAAATGGTTTATGGATGTTGTCTAGGAGTTGCGGGAAGCTGAAGGGTTATTTGGTTAATATTCAAAATTGTTCTAGTTTTTGATTTGTGTTCTTTTGTACCTAATTTCTCCTCATGTGGATCAGCGATTGAATTTGTCCTCTGAAAATACAATTAGATGTGGTAAATGTGAGAAGATACACATTTTTTGGTAAAATTGTGATGATGAGTTATTCCTCTGAAGTGTTTAATGTAAAGATAAATGTAAGAAGTAATTTGTATTAATTGTGTTCTCCTATAAGTTAATTTACGCAAACACTGCGTTTACTCCTACCTATACAAGAGGAATATCTAGGTATATGTTGTTCCAGGAGGAATCTGTCATGTTTTATAGGCGTATTCCTCCCTTGAATGTTCATATTAACATAGATCTGAAAACCCTTTGTTAGAGAGTTATGACTCGTGGAATTTGAGCGGGATTTCTGTTCCAAAGGGTAAATTAAGCCCTACTAAAATTACCAGGTCAAAGGTTAACGGGTAAATATAGTGGTTTAGTATGGGCTTTAATCTGAAAATTGAATGCAACAGTTACTAAAACTGTATCTTTTACAGTTAAATCTCTTATGTTAAATAAAACATGATAATTTCTGGATTCCAGTCGGTGGTCTACATAAAAAAAAAAAAAAAAAAAAATGAACAGAAATGCTTTTACTGAAAAAGGTAGTTTTTGTACGCTTTAAATATTTGGAGAAATTTCAAATTGTTCTTTAAAGAATGTAAGTTTTAAAATGTTATGTGACGTATATTTAACATCGCTTTTAACACAATCTTAGTGCTTGAAACTAGCTTCTAGTGTCAGGTGATAAAAACCAACCATTAGGTAAGTTAGCCGGTTTTCCGTTATGTACTTCCACAATTATTTTTGAACTTAAGTACTCAATAAACGCATTCCTGCGAAACCAAATGTGTTAATATTGGTCCAGTAAAACTCTAGAAAAACGTTACAAAACCATTTCTTCCTAAAAAATCCATATCGTCCAATACTGTAAACACTTTACAGACTGTACCAATAAATCAACAAATATAAACATTATTAGGTAGAATCAGCTGATTTTGAACATCTGAAACAAATATTGTTTATTGTATGCCTATGTATTAAAAAAATATACAAATTTAATAATTGGTTTTAGGTCTGGGTCAGAGTGAAACATTGCGATAAAATTAAATTGTATTGTGCGGAGTGAGCAAGCTGTTGGAATGCCAAGCACGCAGGGGCCCCACATACAAGATTTGCATCGAAAAGCATTCCTTTTTTACTTAATAACATCATTAAATTGCCTGTAAACAACAAAACTTATATAACAAAATTTGTACAGAATTTAATTCTAAGATAATAAATTTAAATAAAGTCAGATAGGTTAAATTTGTATATAAAAAAAACTAAACATTCTGAAAACCAAGGAGGTAACGATGCTACATTATATGCACACTTCTCAAATAATTTTATTGCAAAACCATTTTTTATTTAAATAATGCACAGTACTTTTAATGTGGCAATCAACTTACTGGGAATATTATAATAGATACACTTCCATTGCCAAGTCAAATTTCAGTGCGTCGGATTCTAATGCCCTCTTCAAAGTACGAGTGCTGTTTTTTTTTACATGGGGCAAGGCAACCATGGTCTGTGAAAAAAGTAATGTTCATTGTCAAATATTGGATCATTTACTAATTTTAGTTGGTCTTAATTCTTCCTTTGGACCTATGTTTATTTTACTTTTTATTATTTTTGTGAGAGGAATCAGACCTTGAAATATGACCGATTTCTCCTGAAACGTCCTGTTTATCAATCTAAAGGTATGGCCTTAAGTTTAAGGAGAAAATACTAAATTTTTCTAAAAATGTAAGCCTATAGTTAGAAAAAAACTATTTGTTCGTTAAAATACCTAACCTAACTTATGGGTGATTTTAGTGTTGATTAAATCGATACTTCAGTATAGAATGCTGCCTTTTCAGGACAGTGTCCCGAATGATCCTATAGTCGCGGCTGAATCTCAAGTATGGATTTGAAGAAAAAAAGTGTTAGCGATTATATTTGAACAGCCCATAGTTTTAATAACCGGTTAACAGATTTCGTGATGTTTTGTGTAGATTTTGTGTGAGTGATCTGCCTGTGAAATATGACATATTTCTCCTGAAACACTGTATTTTAATTAAAAGACATGGCCTTAAACTTAAGGAGAAAATACTAAATTTTTCTAAAAATCTAAGCTTGTAGTTAGAGAAAACTATTTGTCCGTTAAAATACTAACTCAGCCGATGGTTGATGTTAGTGTTGATCAATAAATCAGCTCTTCGTTCTAAAATGCTGCATTTTCCGGTTAGCTTGCTTTTCGTTTCAAAACAGTTCCTAGAATGATCTTCTTTCTTTTAGAGATTATATTTGTACAAAACCAAAGTTTATTTGAGATTATGTAAGTTTATTAACCGGTCAACTGATTTGGTGATGTTAAATGTGGTTTCCACAACAAATTTAACTTAATCGCCTACAAAAATTACGGAACATTTTTAAGAATAACAAACGGAAAGGATGAGCCCACTTATATAAAACTTCGATGTCAATGATGATATTTAACTGAGGGTTGCGACTGCAAGTATTTGAGTTTGGGTTAGTAGTAGTGAGGAGCAGGAGGTTTCAGCCTTTCACAGTTTTAAGAATAGTAAACTTTTTTTAAACAGCATTTATGAAAATTTGGAAAATCTATAGTTTTGTACATGAACCCCGAATATCCAGTGCTGAATTGGTTGCAAGGTACATGTATAACGTAAAGCAATAATAGTTAGTGTATGAAGTTTTTAGGAAGTCTCCAAGTAATTGCCTACTTACTGAATGTGACCGTAACTCCGTTGGATAGGCACTTTGTCTCCAGCTTTGACATAATTCAAGTAGCTACTTCAAGGTACAGTCCGCTCTTGACAAAACTTTTCATCATTACTGAAGTAGGTGCTTATGTCGTTTGTTAATCAATATTCAACCTCACTCACTCAACAGTAACAGACGGTATTCTGTACATTCAAGTTTTATTCAAATTCCACAACATTCTACAAGTATACTGGTGTTATCACGTCAAGCAAATATTTGTACAAACGTATACGAATAAACCGAAAGAATTTGCCGCGTTATGAAAGTTTCACCAATACGGTGTTACAATAATTCGACCACACAGCTGAACAGCTGACGTGAGTTGAGCAAATTTCCAAAATTAAGTTTATAGGCCTATGTTTTAGGGTTTCAACCAACAATTTGGGAAATAGGTCTGTTCACGACAGGGGCGGATACAGGATTTCATTTTGGGAGGGGTCATAAGAAGTCGAAAACAACATTACCAAGAATTTAACAACAACGGGTCTGGGGAATTTAAAAACATGTATAAAGTCTAAGGAATAGTTTTTTAATGCATTTCTAGGCTATAAATATTTTCTTGAAAGAGCAAGAGTTTCTTGCAGATTAAAGAATAAAATAAACCCTAATTATTGAAGAGTTAACAGGAACGGTACTAAAATCATAACGCCACAACACGATCATTAAATCCACTTTGTTTCATTAAATTTAAAACAACGAAACACAGGCGCTCACTTATTGAAGTCATACAACTCCATACAGCGGCACGCTCCGTAAAACAATTAACCCAACCAATAGAGATTTTTTATTTTTATTGAATTTCAGCAAGCGACAGCCACAGTGGCTTTAAGGGTAGCACATAGGTGTATAACATACACAAATTTTCAGGCAAGGAAATTTTTGCGCATTTTTTATAAACAAAAATAACAATAAATTTGGACTTTTTGGGTTGTTTGTTGATATTATACAAATTTATGCAATTATCACGATACTTCCAACCAAACATTTGTTGAGAATTAAAAAAAAAAACATACAAAATGGTTTTTGAAAACCATTTCTCTCCGAGAAAAATGGGAAAACGCTTAAAAATTACTATTTTTCAAAAGTGCATATCTTTGTTAATTTACAATATTTAGGGCAGATCTTTTGGAAAATTATTCTTTATTATAGTTCTTCAAACAGGAAGAAGATAAAATTTGTCGAATTAATAGTTTTTGCACAATTGCAGTATAAAAAATTTAGGCCATTATCTTGCATACTGCGGAGGAGAAGAGAACGGCAGGCTGCTGTTTCCGTCACTACCACTGCCTCTCTTGCAAATTTACCATCGGCGACGGCCGCAAATTTACGCGTTCTGAAGCATTTTTACTATACTTTATCAACATTATTAAAAAATCGCAGATATACGAATTGTAGATTTTAATGTCTACTTTCAGAATCGTTTGGTAAATTAAAAACGGGCCACTCAGGTATATTGGGCGCATTATGCAAGATAATGGTCTACATTGTTTATACTACAATTGTGCAAAAACTATTAATGCGACAAATTTCATCTGTTTCCTGTTTGAAGAACACATAATAAACAATCATTTTCTGAAAAATCTGCCTTTAATATTATAAATTAACAAAGATATGAAGTTTTAAAAAATGGTAGTTTTTAAGCGTTTTCCCGACTTTTCTCATTGTAAAATGGTTCAATCAGGGTCTATAAAAAACTATTTGTAGGGGTTTTTTTTAAGTATCGTGATCATTCATCATTTTTTATAATATTAACGAAAACCCAAAAGTCTCAATTTATTGTAATTTTTGTTTATACAAAATGCGCAAAAACTCCTTGCCTGATAGTTTTTGCTTTTTACTTACCCTTGTGCTACCCTTAAAGCCACTGTTGATGTCGCTTGCTGTTAAATTCAATAACAAAAACAAAATTAGACTTCTTTTTTCTCTATTGGCTGGGCTAAATGCGCTAAGACAATCGGCGCAATGGTACATATTTCACAGACAAGACCTACAGCTTGAACAGTAGTAGCTTGAATAGTAGCCCATGAACAGTAATCAGGTATATAATCAGCCCTGATCAATCTACAAGTATATCGATTTGTACTAGATATATCGATTACAAAATATGCTTGCTCATTGGTTGAAAACCTGTCAAATTTTAAGAGTTTACAGAAAACTTCATATCTAAAAAATTATAAGCGTGACGAATGATTGGAAGACAGTGTTAGAAAGTTCAAATCTTGACGAATCCAAAGGTGATCTTATATTCTTTTCAAAACTAGTCTGTCTAATGATTATGAGCCTTAGAAAAGTGACAAGTTTTGTGTCTTTTCTCTTTGTTTCTCGCGCGGCGTCATCTTTTTAGACAACTACAATTAATTTTTAAAAACGACATTTACATAATATGTAAATATACGTTTTAGAACAAATTTTTAAATACAAAAATTAATGTTTAAAACATTTCCTTTCCAATCGTTTTTGTTTTATTGAGATTGGATGATTTATAGTGGGTGAAATATTCAACACAATCAGACGATACAATAATGCTCCCTGCCACTTGCTCGGCGGGCTGAGACGACAGTATAGTGTTCGTTGGCCCTTGAAAGGTTAAATCAAACATATAAATCAAGTCTTAAAAAATGTTTTGGGGGGGGTCATGACCCCCATGACCCTCCCCCTGTATCCGCGCCTGGTTCACGACGGTGCTGAATAGCTGCAAATGGTTCGCAAGCGATTCCGCATTTTGGGAGTATCTTCAATACACAATGCATTGCTTGCTTCGCACGCAATTCCGCATATTGGGATTATCTTCAATACACTAAGCATTGCATGCTTCGCACGCCATTCCACATATTAGGAGTATCTTCAATACACAAAGCATTGCGTGCTTCGCACGCCATTCCGCATCATGGAAGTATCTTCAATACACAATGCATTGCGTGCTTCGCACGCCATTCCGCATATTGGGATTATCTTCAATACACAATGTGTTGCGTGCTTCGCACGCCAACCCCACGGTAGAATCTACCACATGGCTTTGAACCGGGTACTTCTATGGTATTGTACGGTTTGATCGATTTTGGGAGAACCAAGCGAGCAATAAGGTCGCGTAAAAAAAAACAAAATATGCAGAAGAACATCCTACATTTATATTTGTAGAAAATACTCAAAAAAAAAATTCATTCTCTTAGGAAAAATCCCAAAAAATAGTTACCGGTCAAAAAACGTGCTTCTGATTGTTGGATTTTATTCTGACCCGTACGGCGTTGCCCGTGGTGGTTGGTATTTTCAGTCTTTTTAACGTAATTGTATTCTTTTTAAGTGTTCAGTCAGTGAGTGGTATTTGGCTTATATATATATAGATCTTAAATAATAAAAGCACTATTGTCATAATAATAAAAGATCTGAAATTATGATTTTAGTAACTTTGATCCCCCCCAAACCCCTCATAAAATTTCGAAATTTTTCATACCCTTTCTTAGTGAGCACCTATGGCCCTAGAGGAAGCTACATACCAAATTTCATTTCAATCCGTTCGGTAGTTTTTGAGAAATCGTGATCAGTGAGTGAGTGAGTGGTATTTCGGTTATATATAGATATATATGATTTTTAATGACTCCCCAAAACTTGTTCTGGGGACCATGATCGGTGCTCATTTGCTACTCCCGACCTTGGGTCTTACCATAAGGGCCACTGCAATAGCTTACTTTTCCTATGGAAATTCGGTAATAAGGGGATCCTTTAGTGCCCATGTAAAAAAAGAATTTTAGGTAGGCTTACAATAAAAAAAAAGTACAGAGAGATGGAATAAAACCTGAACACAGAATCTCACAAATTAATTAACTCAATAAACGTGAGTTATTGAGTAACATTTTCAATAATAGAATCTTGAAAACTACATCGCAACATTCTAAACATAAAGCTCTGTCATACAATACCCAAAACTATCGTAGGCACTATCATAAAAATTTTTAATTGCATGTTTGTGGTTCCAAGTGTCTATTATAATTAATAATAATATTACCTTAAGGTCCGTCACGTGACATCTTGTTTCGACATGTTTCGGAGCCGAAACTCCATCTTCTGGTCTTAATCACTCCGAAGAGATCGTCCCACATTAACATTAAAATAAAAATATCTAGCTTTGGTGTGCCAAATTTCAACCTTTCAAACATTTGCTTATAAAGTTTTCATTATTTGAACATATGTTGGTCCTTAGGAATTCCAGTCGGACAAACAAGCGCACTTAAAATGATTCCGTTTTCCTCCTAACGATACAGGCCATTTAAAAGAAAATTTTTATTAGTGAAATTACTCAAATCTATTTCTAAAAATAAAAACACAGAACCCAATTCTCGCAGAAATACTTTAATGGGCAAACGCGTTTCAACGAAAAAGTCGTCATCTTCAGGAACATTTGAGCTACAACTATATTATAACTGATTTTATAACGTATTTTGTTGAGAATTGTGTTCTGTGTTTCTATTTCCAGAAATGATTTTTCTCATGAGTCAAACTCGGTGATAGTTATACCTCAGAGCTGGTTTATTTTATAACGTAACAATTTATATAAACTTGAAAATACTTTCAAATACATGCTCCATAAATAATCTACATTGCAGGTGTGAGTTTGCTACTTTTATCGCAGTTTACGAGCTGCCCTGGAACGACGCTAATTCCCACACTAAATATTACAAACTAGTGTTTCTAAATTGTTAACAAGTCCTTTCTCTTTTCATCTCGGGTCGTGTAAACGTTTAACGAGTTTAAAGTAAATAAAGATGTTCAGATGAAATGCCTGTTTAATTGGATAATAAAAACGATCTCTTGAGTATAAGATTTCGCGATCACATGGAGTTCAATTTAAAATATGCCGATTTTACTTGAAGGAAATAAGTTGCCTAAAAGAATTTTTGTTTGGCGCAATCCCTTTTCCTAATTTGCTGTTGATCATCTGTACACAATGTTTATTTTTTGTTTTTGGTTAAAAACGTATTTAAATATTCCCCTTTTGCTTAATATTTAAAACTAGCGGGCTGCGCCCACTGCTATTTTCGCTCCCCAAACCCCTGTTGGCGACTCTTGGCGAAGCAAATGCAAGCATATTATTGTGTAGTAAAATATTTTTTCGGAAAGATTTATTAGGACAGATGAACTTGGGTCGAGGTAGGGTGGTTTGAGTAGCGGTGACATAGCACCTGACGCATGCGCAGTAGGGCCAACATTTTTGCGTGAATGGCAGGATTTTTTAATTTAAAAAAGCAGATGGTTGTTAAAAAAAATAAATCTACCAAGTTGGTTTCTATGGTTATAGATGTAAATGCTTTTAAGAAACTGCTTTGGTTCAGTATAGGGCTAATCTAAAATTGTGTTCTTAAGCTTCTGATCTGAATCAGCTGTTTTGTCTGTTAAAGGACTGAGAGTAAACCCCCGTATTTTGAATATTTTTACGCTTTAAAATCTAAATTTTGCAAAATTCTTTCTTAGTGAGCGTCTATATATGACTCCTTAAGAATAAACCTTCCATTTTTTGTATTTTCATCTAAGTAGTTTTTGCTCTAAGTTGATTATATGTCAGTCAGGCATGGCAAAGCCGCTTATATCTATAATATACAGGGTGTATAAAAAAACCTTTCAGGACTTTGGGATATGATTCCTCATACAAAAAGTAAGAAAAAAGTTCCTATAAACATAGGTCCGAAAACGCTTCGTTTTCCAGATATCCGCCATTTTGTTTTTTGTACAAAATAATTCATATCTAGAGAACGGTTTGACTGATTGAGTTCAAACTTCGCATGAAGTTTAACCTGACAATGATATACCTCAAGAAAAATAAACGATTAAATCCAATCATGCGTTTCAAAATGGCGGCTGTTTGAAAATTTCAAACTTAAATTACTCCAAAACCGTACATTTTACGGAAAATGTCAAGACACCTTTTTTATAGCCCTTTTGATTCCCTATCGAGTGGTGTATCTGTCAAAACAATCGGATGAAGGATAATAGCTAAGTTAAAAGGTAATGACAACAAATTTTTGTAGTATTTACTGTGTTGGTGTAGGATGTCGGGTTGAGCAAACCAATTAGTACACATAACTGTTTCCATCATTGGAAAAGGCATAAAAAAGCTACAAAATGACACCTTTCCCATGTTTTTACCTTTAACAGGAGAGGAGTTACGACCATCTTTATGTTTTGCCGCAGCGAGATTTTGACCGTTTATTGAAAACTTTACATGGCGGTATTTTGGAAACCGTTTGAGATATTAAACTGAAATTTGGTATTTTTTTTAATCTTCATAAAGGTAACTTATGTACCAAATTTCATCATAATCTGAGATGATGAGGGAAAAAATCTCTTAAAAGTGTGTTGATTTCACTCGGAATGATCCAGTATATTGATACATTTTGTAAGAAAAATGTGCAGATCTGATTGGCTGATTGACATGACTTACTCGACAAAGTTAACAAAATAACAAAGAATGTACTAGAAAAAAAATGTATAAAAAAACATGTAACTAAAAAAATTCTATAATATTTAATTATTGGGCTAAGCATATAAAACCGTTATTGTGTAATACAACAAACTGAATGCAAAACTTTAAAAAGAATTGAAATTTACTAACGTATACGCGTTACTAACCAATACCCATCAGCAATACGTAAGAATAGATTTTGATTTCCACTTGACGGAAGTTTATGTACTCGTAGATGCGTAATAAATAGGAAGTATTTGTAGGCCACGTAATCAGCTGCGTTGTACATAACGTGAATCAGCAAATGTCTTGTCATTGACCTTGATTGGTAATGGTATTGAGTACAGATACTATCTCTAAAGGACATATTGGCATTATATGCAGAGTCTTTTCCACTATCGCGGTTAGTTGTAACTATTAATATCGTAGAAGCATTGTTTTCCCCGTCAACGATTCCTATAACAGAAAAAAGGTATAATGCATTGTCGGTCCGTATAAAATACGCATAGAGTTGTGCGACCTAGCCTAGACCTTAATTTGTCTCTGTATTCAGTCTGAATTTCCACATATCTTAAAGGACACGATAAAAGTGATTGAAAAATGAGTAGTGCATAAAATGTTTTCTTTCTTTCTATTAATGTATTACCAGGGCCGGTTCTTGGAATTTTTCAGAGTTAAGCGAACACCCGAATCGGCGCCACCTAGAATTCCCCCCCACCCCACCCCCATTAACATAACTAAACCCTATTTGTGAAATTTTTCGGGAAGAACTTTTTTAGAAGTTTAGGTTAGAAGAGTACTTGAAATAAAAGACTTTTTTCAACTACTGTTTATTATTCGCAGTAAATTTAACATTTTTACACTTTTACACATCATATACACTTTAGAAAAACCAAAAATTAACAATTTATTTCTAAATGTGAAATCAATTTTTACAGCATAACTTGGATACGATATTAGTTTTTATATATTACAA
>JAGFPH010002365.1:4967-15591 GCA_018207615.1 Philaenus spumarius | reverse complement strand
TTTTTACAGCATAACTTGGATACGATATTAGTTTTTATATATTACAAAGAAAATTAGTAAAAACAGGTGTAGGTAGATGACAAGAAAGGAATTTTCAATTATATACATTTAACATGTAGAAAACACCGAAAACCAAATTGAAGTGTTAGCTTAACAAAAAGAATACAGAATGTTCAAAAGTTCTTACCAATTAATAATTAACTTTCCTAGCTTTGATCTTAGCAAATTCTTTAATTGCTGAGTCGGTATCAATCTGGTTCAGAACGTCATTTTCTATTGCCATTAGTGATAAGCCAACCAAGCGCTCCTGCGAGATCGTAGACCTTAAATACGACTTGATAAGTTTTAACTTTGAGAATGACCGTTCACCATTCGCCACAGAAACCGGCAGAGTTAGATGAATCCTTAAACTTACAAAAACGTTAGGGAAAGTGCTTACGTAGCCATTGGTTGTAATACAGCTTAAGGCTTCTGCTGGTGAACCTGAGTCGAACATCCGGGAAAAAACTTCAAGCTCTTTGAAGAGGTCATTGCCAACAATATCTTGCTCTTCTCCGTCACTAAGTATAGTTTGTAAATGTTGACATGCTGATCGCAACTTCGCACTTTCCCAGTCTTTTAGGGAACCAACTGCATACAAAAACTCAAACCCCTTGCTGTGTTTTTCCATTAGGTCAACTCTTTCTTTCAAAGACGCTATTGCTGTATCTAAAGTAACAAAAAAGAAGTTAACTTTGAACGACGTCTTCTCGTCCTGTACAGGCTCATCATCACTTTCATAGGAGAATTGTTTTTTTACTTTTCTTGGTCGTACTTTCACTTCTTTTTCAAACTCACTCATAACTCCAGTCCAACTTTTTCCGATGCGCGCTTATCTCGAGCATGAGTCATGAAGCCAACAGGCGCCGTGCTCCGCCGAGCGTCAGCTTACGACAAACTGCAACTGCAAATCAATGCCTTGAGTTGAAGTGCTGTACAACTATGTATACGCATTTTTCAGCGCTGTAAGTACAAACAGAATAAATACCTTTGGTGTGGTGTTTTGATACTTGAACTCTAAGCGAAAAAACAAAATAAGTTGTTCACTTGTCAGTAAAACCAATTGAAAATGGTTCAGTTGTTTTCAATTTTGTCTTCTGAAAAAAAAAAAACAAACATTGTGTCCCGTTGGCGCCACTTTTTCGTGGCGCCATATGCGGCCGCGTAGTTCGCGTATGGGTTAAACTGGCCCTGTGTATTACACTTTTTGAAAACTTAAGAGTCTGCTGTTGTGGCGACCATCTTAGATTTTTATCTGGAAAAAGCAATGTTAAATTTAAAACATGTCATTTATTTATCATACATTTTTTTGCAGTGTCTCTTTTCAACCACAATCACAATACTCATCGGTTTTGCATATTAAATTTGTTTTATTTGTTTGTGTAATTTTCAGCAATAAGTTTGAATTTTTCCTTACGCAATACAAAAATAAACGGTACCAGATAACTGCCACATACTTTCTCCCAGTTGAAACTTTATACCTTCCCAAGAGTAGCATAGGGGGTGGTTATTTAAAATTGCGAAAGTATTACACACCATGGAAAATATTAGATGCATGTAACAAACATCCATATTATATTATTAGTACCAGGAGACCGAGCTAAAGCTCGATTATAAGCAGGGCCTAGTTCGCTCACGTCAATAACTATTATTGCAAATTTCCGTGAACATCGTTTAGGTTAGGCCTATAACATTAAACAACTAAATAAAGGGTATATTTATTTAGCAGAAGTATTCGTTGCCATGGTAACTATAAATAGATACAACATTAGGCTTACCTCTAATAAAATGCAGTTTAAAAGAAAACAGATGATTATTGTAATGGCATTGAAAACATTTGCATCAGCTGTGCTTTGTATTGTTTAAAATGGACAAATTTCACTTTTTAATTTAATAAATAGACGTAGAAAACGAATTTTCCCAGACTGGTGACCATTTCCAATCGATTTCTCGTGGCCAAAAGCCCCATATAAAATCAAAAAATCAAAAATCCTTAGACGGAGATTCCAGATCCATTTAGCAGACAGACAATTATCGCTCGCTTTAGAAGATAAGATTATTAAAACTATTCTATCGATTTCGAACAAATTTGCACCAAACATGTCAATTAGGCCTGTATAAATGAACGAAAAAAGGTTTTGAACATTTTTGAAAAACAACCCCCTTTTTGGCCAAAAAATCCCCAAAATCAGTTATTATTATTATTACCTAAACGAGCATTTTTAGAAAAATGCTGTTTTTTTTCATACGGTAGGGTACATTAAGGGCTACAAATAAGCAAAATTTTAAAAATGTACTAGACTTATTCTTAAATAGTACAAAAAACTTAACAAATTTAGAATCACTTTATATTATTCTTCACAACCAACAGTGTTTTTAGGTTAGGAAAAAATCAACGCAAAACTTTAAACTTCATTCCACCCCGGTACCTCGTTGTGCCCTAGGCTCCCCTAAACATAATTACGGTGTTATTTCAAAATTTGGATCGAATTGAGTTAACGTGAATGTCAAATTAAATAGTGAATTAACGATTTAGATTAAACTATTTCCTAACTAAACCACCGAAGCGATAGAATATCTCACGAACGTAAGTAACCAGTTAAAATGCGATACAAGTTCTTCAACAAGAAGACATATAGAACCAAGTAAATTCGTTACCATCACACCGACTATAAGGCCTAGTTGTTTATTATGTCTAACAAGAATACCGTTACCTCCTACCATGGTTTATTTACTCGCATAGTATAAAGAGCCCGGTATATTTGTTTAGATGCCTAGCAAGGGCCTAGTCTATTTTCAACACGTGTATTTATTTAACGGATGTTGTAGTCTGTAAACGGGTCACACATTCCAGCCTTCCAGTTTCTAGATTGTTTCAACAATTTTATATTTTATGGTAAGCTCAGTTACAACATTTTTACGTAAAACAATTCTCGGCGAAATAGTTTCTAAACTAATAGTGTACGTGGCTTCAGTAATGACTTCTGAACATTAAAAACTTAAAGTTTTATACAAGCCTATTTGGATCGTGTAGTTATGAATATGACAATTATTATCACACTTAAAATGTATGCAGCCATACGTGCAGCATTTGTCATTATGTTCTATATACACGTCAAACATTTAACCACATTAGATAATTAAATTTTTTAATTTGATAATCTTGTCATAGTATTGTTAAGAAATATTTAAATGTCGTTATGTATGAGTATAAATAAGTAATTAAATGATATTTATTTCAAAATGTGTAAGTATTATTATTCTGTGAATGTTGATTTTCTGGCGATGAATATTAAACAAATTGACTTTCAGCTGAATCGCAAAAATAAGTCATTGCAATCAAATTGGATGTAATAATTTAAAATTGAAAAAATGAAAAATTATTTTAAAATAAATCGCAGTTTTTAATCTTTAAATTAATAATAATTATTCCAATGTGTTATTAAATGAAATGAAGTAACTCGTATCTATACTAATATTATAAAGAGGTAAAGTTTGTTTTTTTGTTTCTATGTAGGGGGTAATCTCTGGCACTACTGAACCGATTGAAAAAATAGTTTTACTAATAAAAAGCTACACTATCCCTGAGTTACATAGGCTATAATTTATCTCGATAAAAACCTTTTTTTATTTCAATATTTGTAAATTTAGTCGGAAAAATTGAATTGAATTTGAAATTAAATTTCTCTCTAGCTTTGTATAAATATTTATTAGTTACTCTCCTACTTTAATGTATCCCTTCTCCTGCTTTAATACAATTGTGAAGTCACAGTGAATCTGTTTAATAATTTAAATATGTTTGTGAGAAAGTATGTGCCAGTTTATTTTGTTTTGTTTTATGCGTATTTTTTTCAATTTTCACCTCTTAGCATCACACTACAAAATGCAAATCTGGTTTACTTTGTTTATGCATCTTGAAAGAAAAGTACAACATTTCAGCTTTATAACTTTTAGGATAGTATAACAATCAATACGTTTTGTTTTAGGGGTTGTTTCAACCTTTAAATCCTTAAATGAATTCCATCATACGTTACTCAGGGATAGTGTAGCTTTTTACTAATAAAAAATCAATAGTTTCAGTAGTTCCAGAGATTACCTCCCGCCCCCGTCCTCTACGTACTAACAAATTTGACTTCTTTATAATATTAGTATAGATATATACCGTATATGAGACAAGTGTTGAGGAAGCTGAGGTAGATGTTTGATTTTACAAGCAAGACAGATAACAGTAGGAGTTTATCTAAATCAAGATGAGATTAACATTTTCTGTAGAATCAATTTAAATAAAAATGAAATAATAATGTTTTATGAAAAAATTGGAATATAAAAACATTTCGTAAACACGACGTTCATAAAAGTTGACGATCGCCTATAAATTAAATGCGACTGTTTAGAGAAATAGGGCAACCTATTTAACCTGAAACCTTCTCGTAAAGTACGAAAATAAAAAGGGTGTCTGTAAAATAAGCACGTACGTAGGCTACTACTGTAGAGGGCACTTGGTTAAGTGCTAAACTATTCCTTGGTCTATTTAGTAAGCGTCGCGTCGCAAGGACATATTGCAGTTCCGCATTTCGTTATTTAGTTTAGTTTTGGCAAACAACCGGATTGCAGAAGCGACGGGACTAATATTTGATTATGAAATTGTCGGTTTGAAATGTTGACCTACAAACGAAATATTAAATATACAGGATGTTGTTTACATCGTTATGTAATTGTAACACATTAGGTTTAAACATTGTTTTAGGGACAGTTTTAAGTAAAAGTCGATACAATTTTGCTTAGTTTATAATTTTACAAGCGCTGACCTCTTTAAGGAGCACGGCAACCACATTCCTTTCTCACGCATATTTTATATCATTGTTTTAATTTTGGAGTAAAATGAAACATTTCATCGCCAAGGGCCAATTGGAAAAGTAGTGCTGCAGTCGGCTGAACGGCTGATTTTTTTTTTAGGTAGGTTGGAATGCACTGACGCAGACCTCTCTCCTGAGAAGGTACTGTGGGACTCGGTCCGAAGATGCCTACCCACTAAACCAACCTACCCTCTCCCTGATCCAGGCACTGGGAAGAGCGTAGCAGCGTCTAGGGACCTCCCTAATGGCTGCAAGAATCGATCTAAAACTTCGCTGAAAGAAACAAGAAATTTTAGCGGCATGCAATGAAGAAATCACAACTTGAGACCGGACCAGCAACAAAACAGCGAGACCCATGCCTAACATACTGGCATACTGGTGGATCCCGAAGCTCCGATGAAGGCACGATCTCGAGTACAGTGGAGAAAAAGTCGGGCTGAGTGAAGAAATCGTTCCCCGAGGCCGGACCAGCAACAAAACACCAGGACCCATGCCTAACATACTGGCATACTGGTGGATCCCGAAGCTCCGATGAAGGCACGATCTCGAGTTTGGAAGTGAAGGGTAGCTGAAACAAATAATACATTTAATTAGCTCTGGAAGAAGTCGCTACCCGTGTCCGACCGACAGTAGTATAAGAGAAGAACACAAGATGTGTTAGGTGCGGCGTATGTGATCCCAGTGGGCTTTTCACCATCACCCACTCTTGCCTAGACTGTTACAGGGTGATTATATCTACAGTTCTACAGTGACACTGCCCCCACGAGTCTCACCTCAGTTGCTAGGGTACTGAAAGCCTAAACCTGCAACAGGGCCCCTAGCCCCTTGATACCAGTACATGCGCCGTGAGACCGTAGTAACACGACCAACACTATAAGGCCAAGACTGGTTACTGGCCCGCCAGAGAAATCCAGCTATGGCTTCGGAGATATCCTTCAGGTCCACCGGACCACCTCATGAAATCCTAATGACTTTCAGATCTCCTGGATACCGTCCCATTCCCTGCGCAAAAGAAGTACAAAACATTCCCCGCAGGTACTCGTTGATGGCAAGGTTTCCCAAGCCCCGGAGAACGAGTGACCGGCAGGCAGCACTAACGAGTTACCTTACCCCATATCAGTACCTCGGATGCCGCCCATAACCCACATGCTTACTTGGACATGGGATTGGGTGGGCACCCAAAGGTTTTAGGAGCTAGCATCATGGGGTATAACGTTAACCCATTGCATGTACTCCCTGCATGAAGAATCATAGGATTCCCCCCTGAAGCCCTTCAAAAGGAAACCTAAGTTCATTCCTGAGGTACTCGTTGTCGACAAGGTTTCCGACTGAAAGTCGGATTTCGGGAGACACCATGAAAGTGTCCGCCACCGTTGAGAAGGTGTTCGGCCGTCAGTCGTGTATAGATGAGTAGCGTTTCCTGAGCTTCTTCGGATCTCCAGGGTCCGTCCGAAACTTCACTGGGCGTTGAAGCTCCGTTGAAGGTGTTCTGCTGTGTTGTGTAGTGTAGTGGTCCTTGTCCTGAATGTCTGATGTTGTATGTATGTATGGTGTGAATGATGTATGCTGTTAAGTTGGGAGAACGTAGTAGCGTATCGCAATAGTTCTAGCCTATGGTAAGCTCCTCCGTTTTGCCTCACAGTGGTGAGTGTGAACACAGGATTCTCGCTCGGGATTTGAATCTGGAACCTCTCGTTCAATTAAACCTCAAAAGTTAAGAAGAACCGGCATATCTTAGACGTACTCCTGAGCAAAACCCTAACTTAAAAGTTAAGGCTACAAATTATTTTAAAGTATTAAATCAGTCGTAAATGGGCACGCTTCTGTTCCACTGAAAAATAGCGTACATGTCAGTTGGTTTAAAGGTGTGATTCAACTGATTATTGAATCAATATTTAAAATACTCTTTATCAACTCCTATAATAACGAGTGTACGTATTAACATAAATATAACAGCTGATTTCATCCATCATCTGTAATGCTTAAACTAAACTTAGCGTAGATTATACTTTGGGCTTATGTCTACAACTTCAATCAATAATATAATGTCTTTAGAATGAAGTAGACTTTTACTTTCTCCCCCTTATACGTAGTATATGGAGAAAGTATTGTTTTCGTCCAAATTTTTGAATTTGAATTTTTAGTGGAATTATCTGTTTTGGTGCTCCCTGAACCCCAAAAAATTGTTTAGTGGAATTATCTGTGTTGGTGCTCCCTGAACCCAAAAATATTTTTAGTGGAATTATTTGTTTTGGTGCTCCCTGAACCCAAAATAGTGGTTTTTTTGTTGATGTCTGTTAGGATGTGTACAGAGCTGGAGACCATACCAACTGTCCGATTTTGATGAAATTTGGTACGTAGGTGTAGTTCTGGCGGTTTTTTCATTTTTTATAATTTTTGATTTTTAATGGGGTTACCCCCCCCCCCCTAATGGCAAAAAAACTGGAAAAATCAAAATTTCTAAAAAACGGCTATAACGATTTTGATAAAAATGGCTTATTTGTAGCCCTTAATGTACCCTACCATATGCAAAAAACCGCATCTTTCTAAATATTCTCGTTTAGGTAGTAATAATAATAACTGATTTTTTAGGGTTTTTGGCCAAAAAGGGGGTTGTTTTCAAAACCTTTTTTCGTGCATCTATTCAGGCCTAATTCACATGTATGGTGTAAATTTGTTCCAAATCGATCGAATAGTTTTAATAATAATAACAATAATATTATAATATAATAATATAATATGGATGTATGTTACATGCATCTAATATTTTCCATGGTATGCCCTACTTTTGCAATTCTAAATAACCACCTCCTATGCTCTTGGGAAGGTATAAAGTTTCAACTGGGAGAAAGTATGTGCAGTTTATCTGATACCGTGTTTTTCATATGTTAGCTGTAGAACTAATGTAGGCTATAATACATCTTTATAAGATTTTTTGAGGTTATAAAATGAATATAAATACTCGTACATCTTTTTACCAACAATATATTCATTTATACAAATTTAAAGAACAGATACCCATTCGTTTAACTTCGGAAACATTCGTACGTCTTCGTATAATATATAAACACATTCGACTATTAATTTCTTCATTATAATATTAATAACTTATAAATCATTAAATTTGATATATCAATCTATACTAATATTATAAAGAGGTACAATTTGTGTGTTTGTATGTAGGGGGTAATCTCTGGACTACTGAACCGATTGAAAAAATAGTTTTACTAATAAAAAGCTACACTATCCCTGAGTAACATAGGCTAGAATTAATTTTGATTTTAGGATTGAAACAACCCCTAAAACAATAAATATTAATTGTTATACTTTCCTTAAAGCTAGAGAGCTTTAAATTTTGTTACATTTATTTCTTACAAGATACATAGAAAGAGTAAACTAGATTTGCATTTTGTCGCGTGCCGCTAAGGGGTGAAAATGTGATAACAACCCCTAAAAACAATAAAAATTAATTGTTATATATCCTTAAAGTTAGTTAGCTGAAAATTTGTACATCTATTTCTTAGAAGATACATAGGAAGAGTAAACTAGATTTGCATTTTGTCGCGTGCCGCTAAGGGGTAAAAATGTGACAACAATTCCAAAAACAATAAAAATTTATTGTTATATTTCCTTAAAGTTAGTTAGCTGAAAATTTGTACATCTATTTCTTACAAGATACATAGGAAGAGTAAACTAGATTTGCATTTTGTCGCGTGCCGCTAAGGGGTGAAAATGTGACAACCCCTAAAAACAATAAAAATTTATTGTTATATTACCTTAAAGTTAGTTAGTTGAAAATTTGTACATTTATTTCTTACAAGATACAAACGAAAAGTATCATAGATTTACATTTTGTCGCGTGCTGCTAAGGTGTGAAAATGTAGTAACAATAGGCCTACATATAAAAAATGTTGATTGTTTTACTTTCCAATTCGCAATTGATTGTTGACGAAGCAATGACTAGTAATACTTAGTAATACAAAGTTTGCTATGCGGAAAACGTACACACTCACACACGCACACCCACTTGATGATATGTTAAACGCCCTTTTATGAATAATACGTATAATATATGGTTTTAAAGCTCTCGATTGGTTGAAACAAAATTGAACACTAATTTAGATATTTAGCGCATGCGTATTAAATTCAATTAGAATTTAGAATTGTTCATATATACAGTTTAAATACAAAATAAGTTACAGAAAATGTTTAGCGGTATCCTATTATATACGCGATTAATTTAATCATAACATTGTTTCTGTTATACTCTGTATATTAAAATATAATTTTACAAATTCCTGCGATTAATTCTATCTAATTGCAGCAATAAAATCCTGCATATGTTCCTATATTATATTTATTTTGTTTTGAATGAATTGCTTTTGTAAGTCTGAATTTGTATTGCATTTGTTGATTGTACAAATACCTCAGTACGGCTAATTATAAAATACATTTGGTTAATTAAGTACGCACCAGGTTAGTTGTAAATCCAGGATTTAATTTTGCTTCCCTGCGACTGAAACTAGACTCAGAAAAACCGGGATGACGTCCAATTACAAATCGCTATTATTTGTTTAATTAAGTCATCTGTTAATTAATTAAAAGTACTGTTCTCGAAAATATCGCCGTAACATTGTAGTTAATTATGTCCATAATTGTAGACTTTGCTTTGATGGTGTTTTTCGAAGCGAGTTGATTTAGCCAAAGAAAAGGATCTTTGTCTTTCATTAGCTTACTGAATCGCTGCAGCTGTTTAAATCTGTGTTTCGAATGTCTGCTTGAATATTGTTATGATTGTATTATGAAAAGGAAATTTAAAAACGAGTACTTTTATTGAGAACTAATTGGAGCGTTTTGTTCGGGTTTACTTTGACTGTACCAAAGAGCTTGAGCAGAAAAGTTTTAAATCAAAATTACGAATGTCTTATACCTGAAAAACCCCCTAACTCCGGAAAATGTGTACAGAACTTTAAATCGCCATTTTAAATGAAATTTGAAAAGTCTCCGTGAATCCGTCTTGTGTTTAAAATATCTTTGTTCAACATTATATTCTCGCAACTTTTGTTCGACAGGTGTGATTTTTGTAAATACTTAGATGCACTCATATATCATTAGCGAATTTCCGTAGAAAAGATGAGCTATCGCAGTAACTCTTATGGTGGGACGTAAGGTCAGGAGTGGTCAATGGGCACCGATTTGGTGTGTTATTAAAAATTATATATGTATTATTGTGTTCGCACTTTATGTCCGATTTGATCGAAATTTATTACAGAAGTTGTTTTTTCTATGTCGCTCGAAGCCAAAGCACGTTTTTTTTACAGGAAATAGAATGTTTTCAGATTTTTCCTACTAGTATGAAACGTTTTTGGGATTTTATCTTCAAAAATAAATATTGTAGGAGATTATTCTGTAAATTTTGTTCTTTTGCACACCCTTGTAGCCCTCCTGGTTCCCCGAAAATCGACAAAACGTAAAATATCATAAAAAGTACCCGGTTTAAACCCACGTGTGTGATTTAACCAACTTCTGATCCGAGGCCGACGATTGGGGAACGAGTTTGTCCGCGGCGAGCGAAGCGAAGCAGCCCATAATCCGAGTCAGCAAAGTCTACGTGCAAACCCGCAAAGCGTAGTAAATAATCTGAAGATGTAAGATTGAGGTGCAAACCCGCAAAGCGCAGTCCATAATCTGAGCCAGCAAAATCTAGGTGCAAACCCGCAAAGCGCAGT
>JAGFPH010002364.1:186461-203185 GCA_018207615.1 Philaenus spumarius | reverse complement strand
ACAACGCTGCAAAAACAAACAGAACTTTAAATCATAAGCAATATTACAACACAGTACAATTATATTCGTCCTATTCTTATCTGGCTGACAATGTAAATTAATACTGTCAAGCAAGAAATAATAACATATTTTAATAAATATTTCAACGCATAATATGCTAATACGAAGTACGCTGTGCTAATTTATATGTATGATTTTATAAATTAATTGACAACACAAAACTTAACGATATAAAAAAGTTAACTGTATTGTTGTGAATAAATTTACTGACTTAATGTTCATAGGCTATAGGAATTTGCTCTTCTTTTATCAATAAACCTAATGCAATATGAAAAACTTACGTGGGAAAATTAGGTATTCATCATTAAAATATTAAATCTATAAATACAAATCAAATTTTTGGAATTGAATCAAATTTAAGAAATTGAAAGATAACACAACAATGTCTGTTAAAACATAAGTTTTTAATATGAAACATGCACTAAATAGAATAAAATTAGCATCTAGAAATTACAGACAAATAACAAAACTAAATTAAATAACTTTTCTGCTCCGAGTAGAGTAGCCCTACCTGCATAAAGATTAAATACATTCTATATTATGTTTAACAAGTGCAGACATTAAAGAATGTCCGACAGTCTTTTCCCTCCAACTTATTTACTGCTAAAATCCTGCCTAATTTCTTCATTAAAAACAAATAGAGGGCTCCGCCCCTGCTCGGTTGCCTCGCCAGCCCCCTGTGTGACTCGCGTCGAAGCAAACATGCCATTTTATATAAATATGCCCTACTATTAAATTCTAATATTATGTCTTATTTATTTTTAAGTAGGATGTTTAAATTCCTTAATTTATGAAGGGTTTATTCTCTAGCTAAGAAAAGTATAACAATCAACCTTTTGTATAGGGGTTGTTACTACATTTCACCCCTTAGCAGCACGCGACAAAATGTCAATCTATGATACTTTATTACTTTCTCCCCCATATACGTAGTATAATATGGAGAAAGTATTGTTTTCGTCCAAATTTTCGAATTTGAATTTTTAGTGGAATTATTTGTTTTGGTGCTCCCTGAACTCCAAAAAATTGTTTAATGGAACTATCTGTTTTGGTGCTCCCTGAACCCAAAAATATTTTTAGTGGAATTATTTGTTTTGGTGCTTCCTGAACCCAAAAAAGTGGTTTTTGGGTGATGTCTGTCTGTGTGTCCGTGTATCTGTGTGTTTGTAAGGATGTGTACAGATCTGGAGACCATACTAACGGTTCGATTTTGATGTAATTTGGAATGTTGGTTGTAGTTCTGGAATATCTATAGGATTTTTTAAATATTTTCCATTTTTAAGGAGTTTTACCCCCCCCCCCCCCCCAAATGGCCAAAAACGAGAAAAATTTAAATTCCTTAAAAACGGCTCTAACGATTTTGATATAAATTGTGTGGTTTATAGTGTATAAGAACCCAAATAACATGACACTACCCTCATGTCTGGGAAAATACCTCTTCAAAAGTTATGGGCCAAAAACTTATTAAAAAAACTGGTTTTTTGGACTTTTACCCTAAAAGATTAAAATATTCTAAAATTTAGCTATCACCATTCAAAAGAGGATAAAAAGTACAATAATTTGGGTTTTTGCATTAGTTTCAACTGGGAAAACGTATGTGGCAGATATCTGGTACCGTTTGTTTATGTATGTTGTAAGAAATAAATGTACAAAATTTCAGCTCACTAAATTTAAGGAAAACATAAAAATTAATATTTATTGTTTTAGGGGTTGTTTCAACTCTTAAATAAAAATTCATTCTAGCCTATGTTACTCACGGATAGTGTAGCCTTTTATTAGTAAAACTATTTTTTCAATCGATTCAGTAGTTCCAGAGATTATCCCCTACATACAAACAAACAAACAAATTTTACCTCTTTATAATATTAGTATAAATTTAAAAACAACACAATTTATTTACTTGGTTCCAAATAAATTTTTTTTAAACACTACTGAGTGAATAGAGTAAACTTAAAATTAAACATCAATAAGAATATCTAAAGTCAAACCTATACAATGAATACGCAAATATAAACTCAATTTTAAACGCTTAGATTATACTCTTACGTCTGTTTTGAAACTACCTTAATTTGTAAAAAAAAGATGACATCATGAAAAGAAAAAGTAAACAAAATATAATTGTTTCTATCACTGTTTGGATAATGTAGCTTAAAATATCTGTTGGAGTAAATGGAAACATAAATTACTGAAACAAATGGTAAACTAAACATTTGTATATAGCCCATTACGATCTTAAATGCTGTGGTCGATTTTAACACTTTTATGCCAAATTGAAATTTGGTGGATTCTGGAGTTGAATTAAAAACTGTGGGCTAATATAGAATGTAAAATACGAAAACGGAAAACCACTACCTTGAATGTTTTAACGATAGCTAACAATTTGCTGTATTCTTTAATCCCCTCTACATGAATGTACATAACTAGTATATTCTTAACACATGTTTTACCAGACAGAACTCGGTGTACAATCGACTGCAGAGTTGGCGCTTCCAGTGTAGCCTCATTGCGTGCTCCATCTACCCAACAGTGTTCCGATATCCAGTATTGTACTCCGTTTCTCCTCAGCTGAAATCTATGTACAGAACACTGGATGTCTTCAACTAAACGGTTTTCGGAAATCATATCGAGTCGCGTATGTGGAGCACTTTTTGAGCGGAAAACACACTCGGGCATTGAGTTTTCGAATCAGGTGCGATAGTCCCTCTGGCTAGTCCCTTTTGCAATCCTATCTTAGAAGGCAAACTAGCATCAAATCATTTAAAGAGATATCACGAACAAAAATATAAATGTTTAACATATTTAAAAATGTTGAAGGAGTAGTAAAATTTTAAACTCAAATAAAAATAAATCTTCACTTTTAGTACAGGTTGGTTTTAACCCTGCTCTTTCCCACCGAAAATTTTTCGCCTATTCCTCGTGCTGACAATTCCTCTTTTGATTAGAAAACAATAAGCAAAAAATTTATTGAATTTTCAATATTCTTAATTTAATAATTAATTGCAACTTGTCTTTACATAAAACATTTAAGGTGACGAATTTTTTTACGAATTATAACGAACCTATTTCTTAAAATCTGAAACGTATATCATGTTTTGTTAAATACGTAATTTTATCACGTCACAAGTGTCGAAGTTTTTTTCAGTTTAAAATATCTTTATTTTATCGCCTCAGCATGAAACACACGATGTACATGCCGCTACCATGATAGCACATCACAGATTCGACGGTATCTGTGACTTATTAGGCTACAAACCAGATTAGATCTGTATGTCTACTAAACCACGCCCAAGAATCTACCTGTTACATCTGTGGCCTTGAGAGAAACCGATATATCTACAAGCCACAGTGTATTACCGACGTTTCAAGTTCAATGTTTTATGGGTGGGTTCGAACTTGCAAGCTGTGCTGTTAATTATATTGTGTGCAGAATATGTTTAACATCTGCTAAGTTCATGGGCACTTTGCTTCTAACCCGCGGCTGTTTTGGAACAGAGCTGTTAGCGATGCTCGATAAATCTGAAAAACTCGTCTTAATTGCTAGGTTTCGGTTTAGCCTTTCGTTTTATTTTTAGGAATACTGGTCTTAATATAATCCGTAGCGTCTTGTTTCATAAATAATCGAAGACTTGGACACGATAATAATTATGTAATGTTAATGGATTGTGTTGATTTTAATAACGCACAGATTAGCCTGAAACGTAATTTATTGATGCCAAACACAGAGTATTCATTAACAAATAACAAAGGACTTTGAGCAAAACCAGCTCAAAACTCAGAAAGATATTTAAGCACGAAAATGTACATTAGCCTTTCATGATATTAAAATTACTTCATCATCAAAAAAATAAAAACTAATAGTGCGCAAAATTGTCGTTATTTCAAACCACTAATTGTGTAGAGTCCCAATGGTTTGTCAGAAAATATTCTACACTAATGTCTCGGTTGGAATAAAACAAATAAGTAACGCACTGGGCAGTTTAAGCCCAAAGGCGCTTCCCACGTTGAACAACTACTCCACAGAAGTAGAAGACTCCCTCCAAGCTCGTCCTTACTTTTAACTTGGCAACCGATCTCAGTTGTGTGTAAGGTTTGTGCGCGGTATATTGTCTCTTAATTTACAGCTTTTTGTGATACACTTTTAGCATGGCCGTAGACTTACTGGGTAAATGGTTTTTCTTGATGACAATTTTCAAATATTTTTGGTCAATCAACATTACTTCAATATTAATATTACTATTATTATTTATTACTAAAATATTTAAAATACCGTAATTGTATCATACAAGATTACAGCTAGTTAAAGATTTTATTTTAATAAAAAATAGTTCATGTATTTTCAGGCCTAGGTCATTTGCTATGACAGCGCTTACCCAGATACATGTTACAGAATAGATATTAAAATAATGTTAAGCTATTGTGTTAAAAGATACACTCAATATATGTTTAGAACATTATTATATTATATGAATGTTTATCATTAAGTAATTTCTAGACAATCATAGTTTTTTTTTATTTAAAAGAATCATAGTTTTCTATAAAAGCATAAATGTTCTATAAAATAGGTATTTTGTGTTTGATTAAGCCGGGTTGACACGATACGAGTAAGCTTGATCCGAGGTAACTATTTTTAGTCGGTCAGAGTTCACTAAGGGCCATGGGCAGTTCACTCTGACTAGTGTTGGCACGCTAGTACACTCTGATTTAATTTACAGTTGTGATGACGGATATTGTGCGTAAGGGATTATTATTTATGTTACTGATATATGAATATCTAACTTTTTGACTTATTTGTTCTTGTAAACTTTATGTCGAACATTCCACAATACTTCATCAGCTTCATACAATTCTACAAAATGAACAGTTTCCCTATCTGACAACCTTTTAATATATTTTTTTCGCCGATTGATCACAGTCGTGTGTCGCCATCTGCCTCACAACTTGAATCACAACTCGTATCCGAGAAAGTAGAGCGCTATCAGACTCAACTCGGGCAGAGTTCATAAAATCAGAGCTACACGGACAAACTGTTGACACGATACGAGAAGCGTCCGAATGACATCCGAGTTCGCTCGGTCCAAGCTTACTCGTACCTTGTCAACCCAGCTTAAGGGAGCAGCGTATAGTGCATTAAACTAAGCTCAAAGTTACGCAACTGTATAGTTGCTACCAACTATAGCAAGCTAAATAATTTGATAACGCAGTTGAACAGCTGACGAGAGTTGACCAAATTTTCAAAATTAAGTTTATACGTTTTAGGGTTTCAACCAAATATTTGGGAAATTGGTTTATTCAAGAAGGCGATGAATTGCTGCCAAAGTGTACGAAATATACTAGTTTAATTTGTTTTCACCGCGGCCTCCAGCCACGCCTCACGAGCTGCTTCGTTACGTTCGCAGTGGAAAAACTCGCTTTGAAAGTTTGCACCTCTACATTGCGGCGTCGGACCAAAAGCTGCCCCCACGATAAAATCCCCCTCGTGGATTTCAACCGGTTACCTTTATTTTTACCGGTTTTGATCGATTTTGGGTAACCAGACAGGCTACAAGGTCGTGTAAAAAATGTGCACAATAATCTCCTATAATTACTTGTTTAGATAAAACCATATGAAAATTTCATTCAAGTAAAAAAATCTCAAAAATTTTCCTTCCTGTCAAAAAAACTTGATTCTTGTAGTTGGATTTTTTGCTGGACCTCGTCTGAACGACTTATCAAACCAACGTGTGTACCAGATTTGGACCAAATTGGATGTAAATTGCGGCCGTTAGAGTGCGAATACTTAAATACACACATATATATATAATTATACAAAATGTCTAACGACACCCCAAATCGTGTTCTGGGGAACATGATCGGTGCTCTTTGACCACTCTAGACCTTAGGTTTTACCATAAGAGTCACTGCAATAGCTCATCTTCCCTATGGTAATTCTTCTCTGGCAGTGACGAATATTGTTTCTGCTTGCATTCTGACTGCTAATGCTTGTTTTACTTAAAATCAACAAACATAATCATCTAAAAGGTAATTATTTTGCATTACATCTTTCGTACAATGTTCAAGGATGAGGTAATTCCACTCGGTGACCCCTGTAACGCCATATTATTTTAAAGTTAAAAATCAACTATCCCTGCACTAACCCATTAGCACTTTTAATACACCTGACCTTTGAGTATGTTCGTGTTTATAATATTATAATTAAATTTAAAAACTGACTGTAGTAAATGATGACCATGAGGAGTCTAGACATTGCATAATAGTTGCAGGCTTATTTCGCTGGTTAAAGGTTAAAAGAACCAGAAGATTTGAAGATGTAGGCGAGAATGTAGTGAGCCTTGACTTTATAACCCAATGGATTGTATTGATGGATTATAACTAACTGTATACGGAATGTTTCTATAACAGTTTCGATTGGATTTATGATTGCTTGAACCGTTTGTAAAACCCAGTGAGTAGACTGATGTTTTCAACGGTTCCTTTTACCTTCTAATGAAAACAAGAAGGCCTACCATATGATTAAAGGCAACACTTTACTACTGGCCATACGTTTATTGGAATATCGGAAGTCAATCAAGGAAAAAACCAGTATATATTTTTCGGCTAGACATAGTGATCCAACGGTTAAGTAGAAACACAATGCAAACATATTTCTGTATACTCTGACATTTCCAATCAATAAATTGTTTTAAAATAGCTCTTTAAGCAAAAAATTTATATTAATATTGCCATCATTTATTTATTGTTATATAAAAAGAATTGATTTTAAGTTATAAAGGCGTTATGTGCGGTATTCATTAATGTAAGATTTTATTTTTAAACGACTAGAGGACTCCGCTACTGCTCACCAATGTCTCGGCGGAAATGACAATAATTAGGACAGTGTATGGATCGGTGTATGGGAGGGGATAGCGGTGACCAGTATCCTGAAGCATGCGCAGTACGGAAAGAATTTTTGCGTGAATGGTAGGATTTTTTTATTTATTAGAGAATATATTACACCCAGTTAAATCACATATTTGGTTTAGGACACTGTACATAAATTCCAGAAAATGTTAACGAATCAATTTCACTAATAAAGGTTTCACTACCCGCTTCCTAACCTAGAGTTTCTGCCACTGCTCTAGACGGAGGTCTTCGTGTCCTTGAGCGACCTTGTGGATATCACTTTCTCTTACGTCAATAAAACAAGATGAAGATCTCGAACATAAAAGAATCGTTTACATCTGTGCTTCGTATCTTTTATGATCCACATCGTTTCTACTTTGTACGATTGTAATCAGAGGTTATATCGCTGTGTTTATTACTTTAATTTCCATACTATAAAATGAACAATTGGAATTACGGCCTTGAGAAAAATAGACATCAGAATATAATCTGTCCAAGCCTTCTGACTCTCCTTCATTGTTCTACTTTTTCTATAAATGTTAACCAAGTTAAATCTGGTTGCAGTTTTCTTCGTTGAATTTCGCTTATCATTGTCTTCTCTTAAATAATTAAGTAAGTTTGCACAGTAGAGACTTTTTGAACAGTTTGTTCAAATGTCTTGGACAATTTTTTACCGAGTTTTAGTGAATCTTATCCATTTTAATTTTATTTAAATCCAATTTTAACTATGTATACAAATACTACATTTGACATTAAAATGTTGTTTTTTTAATCTCTTCACCCGGCATGATACTGCCTAAATTAAAAATTCTTAACAATTACAATTTTTAATTGATTGTTTAAACTATTATTATATGATTTTCTTTTATTCGTCATTGTATGTACATATATTGTACTAACATGGTGGTATTACTAGATTTAATATGTATAATAGCGGGAAAGTTGGATATTAATTTACACAAGATTAAAATAAGTGAAGGTTATTTTCAGACTTCAAATACAACCAATTGTTTAATTTGTTCAGTATTTCTTGTTACTGATAAAGCTTAATACTTCCCATTTTAATTTCCAACAGATTTTGAATGACGTGTGTTACTTTTGTTTCTATTTCCGTTACTATGATTTTGTTTTGAAAAGAATACGTTCTACAATAGTTAAGAATATATTCATTGATTAATATACAACCAATAACAAAAATGATACGCGTATTTTTATTTTAAACAATTTTCTATATTTCGTAACGCCTTAAAATTTGGAATTTCATCCAGTTTTTTAATTAGCGTTGTTGTTAGATTAAAATGAGAAACGCATGGCTATATCAAACAATTCTATTTGAAAAAATCTCTAATACTTTAAATCAATAATAAAAGTTCCAACTTTCCTCTAAAACCATCAACGGTTCACTCTTCTTGAAGTAGTATTCGATGAAACTATATCTTATCTTCTAAAGCGAGAGATAATTGTTTGTATGCTAAATGGATCTGGAATCTCCGTCTAAGGATTTTTCATTTTTTGATTTTATATTAGGCTTTTGGCGACGAGAAATCGATTGGAAATGGTCACCAGTCTGGGAAAATTCGTTTTCTACGTCTTTTTATTAAATTAAAAAGTGAAATTTGTCCATTTTAAACAATACAAAGCACAGCTGATGCAAATGTTTTCAATGTCATTACAATAATCATCTGCTTTCTTTTAAACTGTATATTTTAATAGAGGTAAGCCTAATGTTGTATCTATTTACAGTTACCATGGCAACGAATACATAATAAACATACCCTTTATTTAGTTGTTTAATGTTATAGGCCTAACCTAAACGATGTTCACGGAAATTTGCAATAATAGTAGTTATTGACGTGAGCGAACTGGGCCCTAGGAATAAATCGATATTGAAATAATACTTTAATTTAGGCCTGACTTATTTCTGAGGCATAGCGTTGAGATTGTGGTTAATCCTTTAAACTGTATTTTTATTATAGGTAAGCCTAATGTTGTATATACCCTTTATTTAGTTGTTTAATGTTATAGGCCTAACCTCAAAACTCAATAATCCAATATTTATTATTGAAATAATAGCCCTGATTATAATCGAGCATTAGCTCGGTCTTCAGGTACTAACTACAATTGTACAATATAACATATACTGTTAGGCCTACTATAACCAAATTAATACAAACTAAAAATGTACCTATCTAGTGTGAACAAATACAATTTATATTTTGATTTTTCAAATGACATTAAAGTACGTAAACTACCAAGTGCGCTTGACTGTATTCCACTCATTATTCCACCTGTAAGATCAAAACATGTAATAGATAAACTTATAGAGTCCTTTTTTGAAAATCCTTGCATTACCGAAATTCCCATTAAGAAAACTTGATTTTAGACTACATAATAATTAGTAAAAGTGAAGGTATGCTATAGTAAAAAGTATTTTAAAGAAATTAAGAATATTGTGAGTATAAATCGAAAAACTGTGTTTCTGCAAGCTTATAAGTAATTTCTCTTTCATTAATTAAATTGCTTTTAATTGGGATTCAATTAGAAACCGTTGAAGTATGTACGACTTAACGAGGACTGCTTTGCAGCGACATGGGATCATTAAACACTTTATGAAGTTTTAAGGTTAATTAATGATGTACATCGATGTTAACGTCAGTGAAAACGGAATCCATTAATTAACGAAATCGAGATACTGACTCAAACAAGGCTTCGAGGAAGGTTTCATTTTAGAATTTACTGCCTAAAGACCAGTTGGACTGCCTCCTTGGGTTGGTATATTAACATACATGTGCATGTAAGTTTTAGAAATCGTATAATTTAAAAAAAAAAAGATGTATTGAATTATCTTTTAGAGGTTTTAAATTAAAATATATATGTCGTTCGGATAAAGTCAATGCGGTAGAGTTCTTGACCAGTTGTGTAACAGTTCTAGTAAGTTAAATAATATTTGTGTGGTTTAAACAAAACGCTTTATCGGATTTAAATCGTGTTTCAAAAATATGAGCCCTACTGTGAGACAAATTGGGGACAGCAAAATAAAGACGTCTTAAAAATATATGTATAAAAATGTTTCGTTATTCCTCAATCACCCATTTTGTGAATTTTTCTAAAAATAATAACTTTCAAAATTATTAGATTGCTAATCAAAATAATTGTATAACACATACAAAAAGTTTTATTACTATACCAAGAATTAATACTTTATCTAATTTTTATTTTGCCATTTGAAATTTTAACTACTGATTTTTTTTAACTTCCGTATAAATTTGCCAAAATGATACAAAATTGTTTATTTAAAAGTGAAACAAAAATATTTATTCTGAATTTTAAATCATTTTTATCTACCGCAAAATCTTAAAAATAATTCCTAGGCCAACGTTTTCAACACCCACAATTAGCGTTGAACTAAAATATTTTTGAATCATGATATCATTTTTAACGAACAGAATCTTTTGTTCCAACCCAAAATGGCGGCTTTATAGTTTACCTTTCGCCAAATAATAAATTATGTTTTTAGTGTTCGAAAACACAAAATGATCGACTGACTAGTAACGAAGCATTTTGTGTTATGATTAAATGTTTAAGAGTTTATTATATTTAATTAGAATCACATCTCACGAAACAGCGCCTAATAATTAAAATTCAGATTTATAAACCTGTTTACTTATTGATTGATATTTATCCATCCGGAATTCGAAAGTGCAAAACCCATGCACGACACACAAATGAGATTTAAGAACAGTTATTTGTCAGCTTCTATCGAACGGATCAAAGTGCAATATTTTTTATACAAGCTCTAAAGAATATTAATTTAATTTTGTTGTCTTTCAATTACAAAATATGTTTACAAGCAGATTCGTTCGTTTGATAAATACTCTCTCGACAAAAAGTTTCGACATTAACTAGTAATACGAATATAGTAAGTATAATATTTTTGAAACATTAATTTTGCAAACGGGATAAGAGATTTGACACAAATCTTCGCACGCCAACCCCCGTGTTGGGAGTATTTTCAATACACAATTCATTGCGTGCTTCGAAAGCCAACCCCCGTATTAGGAGAATTTTCAATACACAGTGCATTGCGTGCTTCGCACGCCAACCCGCATAAAGGGAGTATTTTCAATACACAGTGCATTGCGTGCTTCGAACGCCAACCCCCGTATTAGGAGAATTTTCAATACACAGTGCATTACGTGCTTCGTACGCCAATTTTGAGCCTGTGTGTTGGATGGACAGTGCGTCCGCTTTAAAATATTAGTAATTATTACGTAGCAAGGTTCAAAAATAAAAAATGAAGTAATTTTTAGTCATTTAGACTATAAATATAAAAAATAAAAGATCAGCTCCTAGCATAGGAAATACGAAATTTGCGTAGCAGTGAACGGGTTAAGAATGAGGTAAACATCCACTAGTTCGTTTGTAGGATGAGTCACATTAGAAAATGGTGTGGGAAAATGTATTTATTTCTCCACTTACGCCCTTTCCCACACCCCCGGCCCATCGCGCCAGGGCGAGGCCCAGGGCCAGGATTCACGCCGATATCTGAACACGTGGTTTGTTTTAACTCAATTTTAAAACGGTGATAGAAACTGATCAAAGAATACAGTTTATACAAACATAGAAAGTAATAGGAAGCTGAGAACTTTAATTTTTTAACACACTCAAGTTCTGTATGCCCTCTATTGAAGTGTTGAAAAGGGGTTGTTGCAAGCTTCTGACATATTAAGTTATCTCTTCACGGAGCTTCACAATGGTATTCAGTGGCTCATTTCGGAAGTTGCGGTGTACAAAAATCGTGGAAGTGGGAATGAAGAGGTTGTTCCAAGAAAAATCAAGAGGTTTCCGAACTCTCTTTGAAGTAAAATAATAGTGGCTCCAGCAATGTAGTTCCAGTAAGGCGCTATCTTACTAAAACCCTCTTCAAATCTCTTGCAAATGGTTGAAGGATTTTCTCTCTGTAACGAACCTGGTTTCCAGTGTCAGCGTTCCCGTTATCTTCAATGAAATACGAACTCAGTATGCCTCTCCGTGATACAGCGCACCGTACTGGTATGCGAACACTATGTTGCGACTTATCTACGATATCGTCACGACATTGAAATCCAAAAAAACGTGTTGTTTGCTTGTTGATGAAACATGACTTTCACCTAAAAAGCACACACTCTGTAAGAACTCGTATTTTTTATATGTAGCCTATTTATTGTTTTTGGACAGCCAACATAAACTTTACTCTGAATCAAAACCCTACCCGTAGGACGTATATTGTCTACAACACTTATCTTGGCTGCTGTTTGTGAAATCGTTCTTGAAACTCTACAGCAGCTCACATCATCTAGGACCACTGGAACGGCCTGTTCCGCATGAGCGAAAATAATGCTATTACAGCATTAACTGAACTCAAACAAGAAAGTAATAATAAGCAACGTGGCCTGGCAACAACAAACAATATAATCAGCTGTTCTAAAAAAAAAAAACACAGCTGCTTTAATTTCTAAAATAATGCTATACGTTAAAAACTTTCACTGGAGTGGTAACAATCATTACAGCGTTAACTGAACTCAAACAAGAAAGTAATAATAAGCAAGGTGGCCTGGCAACAACAAATAATATAATCAGCTGTTCTAAAAACCAACCACAGCTGTTTCAGTACTGTTTATTTGGCGCACACCTAACATTTTATTTTTTAGAAAATTCTTTTTGCAGTATAATAACTATTTAAATATCTATTATTGGCCACTTTCATCTTGTTATATGCAAATCTACACAATTGAAAATCAATACAGTACCAACATTTAAGATAGATTTGCTGAACATGACTCATCACTTTCTGATAGTACACCTATAATATTTTCTAGGTGAGGTACAACAAGCATCAGGTTAAAATCACTTTACAACCACACACACGTAGCAGAAGGTTAGGTTATATTACTTCACTTCCACCGTACACTTGACATTTAACACACGATGGCTCAAGGAACTATTTATAGCAACTTTTAATGCCGCCATCATTAAGCCTGAACATATTTTGCAATTAATTTCTTTACGACCGAGAAAGAATTGTTAATCGGCTAGAGAACACTAGACGAGATGCTAATAACGAACTTTCAAATGATACGATTAAAAGTAACATTTCAAACCTAACCTGAAAGATCCTGGATTTGGTGGGTCATAAAAGGACCAATAGAGGTATTAATGAATCTAATTTACGGTAGACGACTAAATTAGAATTGAACATAATTTTAATGTAAATGTATTTAAAAGAAGTATTATGAAGAATAAATTATTCAAAATGTATTTGAAATAATGTAATTTTACTTTTGCACTGTACTATAGTATAGATAAAGTATAGTAATCGCAAAAAACATCGATTGAGATTTTTTTGGAAATATCCGTTTTGGGAACAAAAAAAAGTGTTTTTTTACAAAATGTCTGTCTGTATGCATACAAAGTTAGAGAGAAAAACTATTAGATCGATTTCGAACAAATTTGCACCAAACATGTCAATTAGGCCTGTATCGATGCACTAAAAAAGGGTTATGAAAAACAACGTCCTTTTTGGCCAAAAAACCCCCAAAAAAATCAGTTATTCTTTTTTTATAAAAAAAAAAAAACTACTCTAACGGTGTGATAAAATTTGGCTTATTTGTAGCCTAATGTACCCTACTATATGCGAAAACCCGCATCTAAAAATTCTCGTTTAGCTAATAATAATATTTATTAGTTGCTCTCCTACTTTAATGTATTCTCTCCTACTTTAATACAACTATGAAGTCACAGTAAATCTGTTGTCACTGCTACGCAAATTTCGTATTTCCTATGCTAGGAGCTGACCTTTTTTTATTTATAGCCTAAATGAGTAGAAATAACTTTATTTTTAAACCTTTGTACGTAATAATCACTAATATTTTAAAGCAGTACATGTGCGTTCATAGCACAAAGGCTGAAAATTGGCTGAAAATACTAAAAATACGGGGGTTCCACGCAATGCATTTTATATTGAAAATACTCCCAATGTTGGCGTGCAATGCACTGTGCGTCGGCTGGTTGGTTCTTATAGTGTTCAGTGTCAAGCTCACATGTGCGTCCTTAGCAGTGAACGTGTTAATAGTTTAAATATGTTTTTGAGAAAGTATATGTGCCAGTTTCTGGTACCGTTTATTTTAAATACATTGATGATACGTTCACAAATAAAAGGTGCTGACAAACCCGTTCACAAATAACAAATGATAAGATAATAACCCTTCAACGTGAGGTATCGTGACCCATAATTTTAACAATATAAAAGACTTTAAATTAAAAAGATTCCAAGTTTCAAAACCATTTTATTTCACTTGCAACTTTTTGACTTTAAAATTGAAAATTCAGACTTTTGGAGGCAAATCAGCGATTCTTAACACCTGGTATGTGTGATACCATTTTAAACCCAGTTTTTTTTTTTTTACACAAGAGTTTGTTTTAAATTTAAAGGATACGTTAGCTGTGAGATTAAATACTTCAACTCTCCCAACCAAAATTGTTTTGGTCGCCATCTTGAAATGAAACCGGTTACAAAATCCATTTCACTAAAATTTGTGTTTAAAAAGATCTTTAAAATTGTTGGTACACTCTGCCCCTAAAACCTAATAAACATACTGCTAACATTTGAATCCTAAGCGATTGGTTTACAAGCTGCATATTGTGTACGGCTGAAATGGGGCACCTGGTATGTTATTGTAAAAACGTAGCTAAAATATGTCCATAAGTATACCAAATTGATATGTATACACACAAATAAGTTACTATGTACTATTTATTTCTCGAAAAATAAGTCTACGAGAAAAATGTATTATAAATTAATTGCGATATACACAAACAAATTGTATCATTAGCACTTTTGTTATAAAAACTCATAATAAACTTTGAATTCTATCAATCAATATTTATTTTTCGACCTTTATTTATATTTTGAAAAGAATACAATGAAGGTGAGACCGTACAAACAATATTTATACACCATTCATTATCCAACTGACCTTATTCAATTCTCTGACCACAAAACGTCAATTACAAAATATTTACGCCTAGATTGGAATCGGCGTAATGATCTTGACCCCGTTTCCAAAACCTTTCTTTCTGTTGTGCTCTATGATTTGCGATCCCGTTGTCCGCCTGTCCGGTTGTGTAACGCTGAATACATTTCCTCACGAACACAATTTCAAACTGTAACAATTAAATATTTTTGCAAAATCCCCGTTCTGCACAAAACGTCGCCATAATCAGTTCAAGGATCATGAAAGGGTTACGTTACGGTAGCTAGTAGACCGTGGCGTGTGCTTGTCGATCATGTACTAGTAGTTATATAATCCGGTCCATTCCTTTAGTCCTTACGATAAATTTGCCGTGGTAACATGGGTTAAGTTACCGTGAACCATACAGGCATCGTATTATAACGTAAAACACACATGGTTTAAATATTTCCACACGACAATAACGCACACTGTTTGCAATTTATGAATCGAGAACAGTTGACTCGGTTTCCGTGAAATTATTCTTTTATATACGGTAGTTTATATGTGATGGTTTAGTCTATTATCAATTAAAATTAGTTTCTAGTTATCAAGGTACTTCAGTATTTTTGTTTGTCTATTTATATATATTTTTAAAATTAATCAGGGTATTTTAATTTCTTTGAATCCGCTTTCGTTGGCCATTCTGTCTGTCACAGTCGGTTTATTTCTCCAATACAAATAAATATATTACAATGAGTTTAGTTTCGTTAATAATAAAGCATGTTAACCCATATAGGCTATATTCCAACAATCAGAACTACTAAAGTTTTGTACGAGGGCGAAAACTTACACATTTCATGGTACTGTGTGATTTCAAGCCACTTTTGGCCCGTGTGATGAACGATACTTTTCATCACACTTTGATTAGTATATTAATAATAAATTATATATATATTTTTTTCAAAATACCCTATCGTTTCTCAGTAACATTCCTGAAGTAAAATGACAACATAGTTTACGTTTACAGCCCTAACTACATTATTGAGATCAGCTGATTTTAATAACAACAGCGATACAAATAAATACCTTCCTTAATTCTAAGAACTTAAGGCCTAGGCACTGATTTTTAAGGAAAAGTTTATCTCGTCTTCGCTGTTTTATTCTGTCCTTATTTTATCACTTTCAACCGAGAATAACCGCAAACATTACATGGCAACAACCCTATTACTTTAAATGAGCAATTCTTGTATCTTTGTATCTGTCGCGGATCTCGAAAACGGCTCTAACGAATTCAAAGAAATTTTGTATTTAATTGTAGTTTTTATTTTTAAGTACACCCATATATGGTTTTATTTCGTGTAAAAACGCATTTTTTTGAGAAAATCTAATTTAAAAGTTGAAGAATTTTAACATAGGGTCTTATGGGTTGCCAAGTTGGTTACAAAATAACAACGAAATAGTAAATAAAGCGATCAAAACAGCTGTTTATAAACAATCCAATTTATAGTGTTTTAGCACGTTGGAAAAAGAGTGGAATAGAACTGAGATTTAGTATTATCCAAAATCAGCTGTTCATTGGATAGTTTTTAATAACTGTTAAAAAACAAGCTAATTTATACTGTTTTAGCACGTTGGAATTAAAATAAATTGGGCCTGATTTAACAATTTATTTTGTCAAAAAGAAGGTAAACTTGGCAAATATGGATAAATTCTAATAGTCAATTTTGTAATATAGGCCTGGCTCATTTCTGAAACATAGTAGGCCTATTGAGGTTATGTTAATCCTGTAATAATTTT